>OENT01001866.1:0-32977 GCA_900239685.1 Rotaria macrura | reverse complement strand
TCCCAATCCCAATTCTTGTCAATCCTAGTCAATCCCAATTCCAATTCCGGTCAAGACCAGTCAATCCCAAGAATTGGGATTGACCAGAATTGGATTTGGGCATCCCTAACAATAAGACATATTTTGTATTGTACAATATCGGACATGTAATCTATACAAGCATCCATATCATCGAATGCTTCAAACAGTTTGACATTTTTGACAAGTTTAAATATGGACCTTCGTACCTGATAGCTGGTGTCGAGTAAAACAACAGGATAATTTCCGTTCATAGCATAAATCTATCTGAAAATAGTCTTCTTAAATCTAAATATCTTAATACACATTTAATCACTTAATCATTATTGTCTTTAATAAATTTAAAATCTATACATGCCAGCAAGACGATGTGTACTAATCTTCTGAAGTAATATCTAATTTACATCCATTCTCTTTCTAACCAAAACAAAATTTATTGGCGGCCGAATCAAATATACAAATGAATTCAAGTTCAAAGTAGAAGCCGTACACTAAATAACATTTGTACGTACCAGGAATGCAAAAATCCAAATCACCCTTGTTTTTGTTCACGGATCATTGATCTGATGATTGCACCATCGGCAAGCGTAAATAAGACAACATTTTGATGTTTACTGATTGGAATATTTATAGGCGATTGAGTTATGAGTTATTGTAGCTTAAAAACAGCGTGAAATGCTTTTGTTGAGTGCGTCAACTTCTTTCTTTCTGTCCTATAACTATGCCAGACCAGTAAAAAAATATAATATATTTTGCTTTCTTCAATGAAAACAAACGACCCTTTCAATTTTTTGAAAATTATTGTACACGATTCAATTTATTCTTACCGTATTTGCATTCCTGGCACGTTTTCGAGAAGGCAGCTCTTTCTCTGTAACGCGAAAAATTATATTTATTTGTGTGGCTATTTCTCTTTCATCTCTTTTAATACCTAAACAAAGGAGACCATAAGGATGCGAGTGAGTAAGGTGAACTCGGGTTTAGGCAGTGTGGTTAGGTTCATAAGCTTATCAACAACACACGTTACATGCTAAAGTAGCTGAGACCACGATCATCATAAAGCGGGCTGTGAGCGTGAGTAAAAAAGAAAGAAATCAGCGGCATGGAGCGCATGACGGAAATGAATTATATACCAATTGAAAACTTGACAACATTTACATTATTCAAAGTTGAACGATATTCTCAGGTTCTACAAGAGATTCACAAGAAATACCAAGGACTAACACGGGCTACCAGCGACTACCAGGGACTATCAGAGACACCAAGGATTACCAAGAACATCGGGACTACCAAAGACACCAGGGGTTAACAGAAACACTAGGGAAACTAGGGACCACCATAGGCACCCAGAACTACCAGGGGCTACCAGGGACACCATGGATCACTAGGACCACCAGACACTACAATTATTTAAACTTCCAAAAATTTTGCAGATAGTTTATTTTTCACGAGGAGTTCCAATGTTCACCAGAACTTACGGGAAATCCTCTTGGTGGACTTAAAACCAGTAGAAAAGAGTGTTTCGGAAAAGTTGTTTTTGCCCCAAACTTTCGGAGAGGTTTCGAGTATGGGATTTTGGCACCATCATTTTCGATTGGTGTACCGGGAACCACTAAAAATGGATATCTGAATGCTTCAAAGTCTTATGGAACTGAAGTTTACAGGTTTCCTTGTTCTCAAACACTCCAAGCTACCCCCAATATCATTAAGCGAAACTTACTCAGGTGACGATCATGAACACTGACTCAACGTGGTTAAAAATGAGAAGAATGAAATAGGATACTGACGAGGGACTAGAGATGAACTCGTCAAAACTTACCGTCCTTTGCTTTGAAAGCAAAAATTTAGTGCAACGCTGTTTCAAATCATGAATACAATATCACAGAAAAAAAATATCTCTGACATATAAATCTTCGATTACGTGCAGGACAACTTATCGACGATTCCTATCGAAGGTGAGTCCATTTCCGATATTTTTCCTATCCCCCTCCCCAGTGTCATTACTAACACCATCCAGACTGACGTTTCTGCACAGTAGACGACTTTAAACTATATTTTACAGCCATAAAACCGAATCCGATAGTCTAAACATTACTCTTAATTCGAGTCTCAAATCCAACTGATATTTTGGGAACCCATTTATCTATGAAACGCGCACTAAACTCAAGAAACCATTGAAAGATATTTAAAACACCACACATATAAATGGCAACCGCCTCAATTAATCCCTCGAATGCCACTGCAATCCCCTGGGTACCAGATTACTGTCCATGCGTGTCCGTGCCCTGAAGCATTCAATATCTTTAAAATGCGTTCTCCCTCCACCCAATCATCACTTCTCACCTTCCCCTATATACGTTAAGAAGCTTCCGTTCGTCTTTCCGATATTTCGACCTTTAGCCGCAGCCAGTATTTTTGTGTCACCGTATGTGGAAGTAGACGCTACGTTCGTTTGATCAATGCCTCCATAGTACACTTCACCAACACTTTGTGTCTTCCATCTTTTCCAAGTCGTCTCTCCCTTTCGTATTAACGATGCCTCAGCCCTTTGGCATGCCTGCCCTTTTTGTGTTACCATATACGCGTGTAGACGCTAAAGCTCGTTTCATCCACGCCTGCATCCTTCACCACACCCACACTTCGTGTGTTCTCCTATGTGCTTGTAGTCGCTAAAGCTTGTTTCACCGACGACTGCGCCCTGCAGTGCACTCGCACTTTATGTTTTTTGGTGAGTGTATCCTGACGGTAATGTTTATTTCATCGCTGCACGCGCACTTGGTGTGTTCCTGCCTGTGCATGGCGAAGTTTCCGGTCTTGTTTCCGATGTCTGTGGGCTTCCACGTAACTATCTTTGTTTCATTTCGCATGTGACTCTACCCACTTCATGTCGTGGTTGGCATGTATCAGCCCTTCGTAGGGGGCATGCACGGTGTTTTGTCGTATGTTTTTCAGCGAGCTGTGTACTCTTCACCAAGCTCACCTTTGTGGAGCTGTCTTTTGTGCTTAGAAACTCATGTTTCCTTGTGCACGGTGCGACCGCTATTCACTGTAGGGAGATTGGGCGTATTTTCGGGTCTTCGGTTTGACGAGATTGCTGCACTCCCCGTGGGATCTTGCTTCATTATAGCTTCTCTTAGTGTGTTGTGGTGCTTAGGGTGGTAACCGATGTATGTGGCTTTTTGATGTTCCTGTACATCACCGGACCGTCACTGCTTGTGTTGATGTTCATTTTTTCTGACGTTTCTTTTCTGTCTCTGGATACCGGTTCCCTTGTGGTAGCCACACTTTATTGTAATGGGTCATGTTTATCCCTACGGTGTTTATGCATTGCCTCCTCAAAAGTATGATTTTCTTTTTGTCCGCCTATTAACCTTGTAATCCCTGCCCTTATACAGATTTTTACATTTGATGATTTGGTCTATTGTGCATTGTAGTGTGCTCTCGAAGCCAACTGTTTCCGTTGGAGCGATGTATCTGATTTGTATTGTACTCATCTTGTCTCAGAAACAGGTTCACATTGACGTGTTTGTCGCTTTTCCGTGGTCTGTGATAGGGACACAGAAGACTATTTTATTTTCGTTTTTCCTTCCGTGAGCATGGAAATCTTTCGACAACCTGACTGAATCAGATATGAGACGTGTATCTGTCGTGCAGTGTGCATGGTTTCTGCCAAACCGGTACGTTATAGGGTGTCGGCGGTTCGCTGATGCCCTCACTCACTTTGTGACTTCTGCATACGGGGCGTATCGATCACGGATCGTCTTGTGCAGAAAATCTTGAAGGTAGTTTCTGATCGGTGTGAGCATGCATCTTTGTGATTGATGAATTAATGTGTGAAATCCATTTTGAGGAGAAATGAGATGAAAATTATTTCGCTTTTTGGTAGAATGAGAATCAATGCAGCCAACTTTTCTTAAAACCTTGCTTCAATGTCTGAGTAACACACGATGGGATTTTGAGTGCTTAGGGTTCCATATTGAAAGCACCTCAAGATCATCGATACGATTGAATTTTTGAGAAAAAGTAAAGATGCATTAGTTCCTGCCTTAAGAATATCGTTTTATGTGAGTATGACCTCTCTTTTTCAATATGTTACCTCAAATTGGCCCTCGAAATGATAATCCCGAAAAGTCAACTTCTTTTAGCGCCCATCCAAGGGATCGGATTTGAATGGAAACATGGCTTATGTTCGATCTCCAGCCATGTAACTACCGCAAGAAAAAGGTTTTGATGAATATTCGATTTCGGTTGGGTGGTAGTCCACCAATAGGAATTGAATGCATATAAAGCCCATATTCAAAATCTCTGCCGGAAATGGGGTCAATAATAAGTTTTCCGAAATACTCGTTTTCTATTGGTTCCTGGTTCACCAATAGAATTTCGGGTCAAATGGAGTTTAGATTGGAACTTCTCGTGGCAAATAAACTATTTGAAAAATTTTCGGAACTAAAAATATTTCTAGTCCCTGGTGCCCCTGGTAGTTCCTGTTAGACCCTGGCAGTTCCTGGTGTCAATGGTACACTTAAAAAACATAAGGTGTCACACGAAACCTCGGAGGTCTCGTAAAGTTTTACTATACTATATAGGTGTCAGTAGAATCATACGAAACCTGAAGGAAGTTTAGCGATATCCAAGGTTTTGTAAAATTCTTTATACAGTTTTAAAATATAAAAATGTTTCGTCCTGAACCCTTTGCAATTTGCGGTACCCCTGAGGTTTTGTTAGAAACTCTTTCAAGTTTCCTATACAAAACGTTTTCTAAATACGCTTCGTGTAGAATTAGGGTCACGAATTTACCACTACCAATTCTTTACGTTTCCAAGTAGCAATTAACTTGCCTGTTACCAGTCACGTCCTTACCGTAACGGGCAGCTACGTGTTACCGAGTAACGAAGTAACGGGTTGAACCACTCCTCTAATAAGGATCAAAAAAAATTTTAAGAAAAATTACGAAATTCTATAAAGTTTGACCAAAGTATATCAGACTCGGGGAATCCATTTGTGAAATACCCATTTTCACGATTTTCAGTTCATATTTTTCAAGAAAAACATTCTTTTCCACAAAAATTTGAAGTGTTTCATTGCAATTTTTTTTCTCACGAAACCTTTTTCTGCATTCAGAGATAGATTTTTAAAAAAAGAAGAGTAAAAGTGAAAATAATAAAAATTCCTGTATCATATTCAGATTCCCTGAGCCCGACTTGATGTACTCAAAACCTTTTAGAATTTCGGTTTTTTTCGTGAAAACCTGCTTGGCTGATAATTGGAGAAGTCGTCGATTCCGTAGCTCAGATACTGTTACCGGGGAACTGGTAACGGAAATGTTACTCGTTACTTGATGAAATATTCCATTTGTATTTAGATCAATTGTCAGATGAACAAATAATAATGGTGAGTTCGATTCTAAAACTTACTAGCTGCTGAAACATTGCATATTTTTTGATCAAACGTCAGTTGAACAAATAAGAATGGTGAGTTTGATCTTAGAAGTTACAATAGGATAAAATGTTTATTTTCTATTAAGATCAAACATCCCGTGCCGATTGTTTCTCCCATCGGAACCTGAAGGAACTAGCAGAAAGAATGCCTGAAAATTGCAGTATTCTATAGGAATACACATGGCGTCGCTGGAACATGGAAGTAGTCTCCTGGTCCCAAACTTTCCTAATTTTTCTAGTGAGTTCCGAGTAAGTTGGTGTATCTTCCCCACAAGAACCGGTACAAATCATATGAAAAAACTTGGGAAAGTTTGTGGCCAAAATATTGCTTCCATGTTCCAGCGATATCATGTGTTTCGCTATAGGATAGAGTAATTCGCTCTTACGCTACTGCCGGTTTTCACAGGACCTGGTTCGGTTTTAGAGATTGGAAGTTTTTAGCATTGAATGCTACTGGGAAAATACTTCTGCAATACAGCATAGCATTTGGTGAAACTTACATTCAATGTTGAATCGTGAATTGTAAAGAACTCCAAGTACAAAAGGCTCGCTATCAGCTATTAAAAATCAAGAATTTTCACGAAACCTAATTTATAAGAAACCTCAATGGATTTCGATTTCGTTGCAAAAATCGGAACCCTTTAGAGTTTCGTATGGCACCTTTTTTCTTTCAGTGTAGTTGAGTCTCACTTAACAAATCTCCAGTAACTTAACACTCTGGGGACTCCTGTATAAATCTCTATGGAGTCCCAGAATTTCAGATTGTACAGTGCAAAGAAACAGTCCCTGTGGACTCCTGATAGGGACTCCCTGGAGATTTATGAGGGAGTGCAGGTACTCATTCACTGGTATTTTTTTGCGCTCATGAGAGTAAAAACAGAATCAAGTTTCAAAAGAAATAATAATTGATTTTTAAACTGATTTTTTTGGAAGTGATAAATACCATTGGGACTTTTACCCGTATCCTCTCACCGGTAACTCATCTTACAAAGGTGAGTTCATTTTCGGTCTGTTGTTCTCAGCCGCTAAGACCAATGGCACAGCTAGGAGTTTTAAGTGCGCGGTATCTCGTCTCAGAGCAGGGAACCGAGTTAAATTTTATAGAAGGGGACATCGGACCCAAATGATGAGCTTCTTTGAAAGAATTGTTGCCATGGAAGCTTGCAAAAACAATCAGTTTTTGAATGGCGCCCCCTTCTATAATTTTCCTTTGTAATAATTCTCAATTTTTGAGAATGCTATATTTATCTATAGTAAATTTTATCCAGAGATTTCAAATTTCATCCAAAAATATGCATCCGTTGAATTAAAACATTGTCGATTTTTGCCAAAATTTTTGAAACACGACAGAACAATCTAAAACGTTGTAACTCCTCAACCGATGTATATTTTTGGATGAAATTAAAAATCTCTGGATAAAATTCAATATAGATTAATATGGTATTTCCAAAAATTGAGAATTATTAAAGAGGAAAATTATCAAAGGGGGCGACCATTCAAAAACTGAGTTTTTTTTCACAAGCATCGATCGTAAATATTCTTTCATAAAAACTCATCGTATGGGTCAGATGTTACCCTCCATAAATTTTATCTCGGTACCACGGTCTGAAGGTGGAGATATCGCATACTCAAAACTCCTAAATCCCTCACTAGCTGAGACAAGACCTGCTGAAAGAATTAGGTCGAAAATCCTTTGAAAAAATGAGGAATTTTTTCGGAAAAATAAATTTTCACTTACAAAAAAATGTACTAAATATATTTTGAAAAAGTAAATAACGGGATTCAGGAGCAAATTTTAAGATATTTCTTTAGAAATCTCTAAACTTAATTTCTAATCCCTGGGAGATCTCTCAGGATTTAGACATTTTCTTGAGAAAGTCGACTAGAAAGAGAAAAAAATTGTTAAACATCATAGAGCACTACCATATGTGAGACACTCATAAGTTGCTTAAACAATCACTCCCTTAAAAGTCCCAAGGGACTCGCTGAGAATTCATCAAGGGATTGTTGACTAAGATACCGTGAACTGAATGATGTTCAATATTTCACGATGAACTACACCCACACAGCCCCTCCCCCCGCTTCACGTGGCCAACGGCACCTTCTCACTCCACAAATATTTCAACATTACCACATTATCTGAATGATAACGTACTTTTTTTTCTCTTGTAGCTCTTGCATAATTGAACACAAACAGTATTAGAGCTTATACAAGAGACGAGAGAAATTATATTACATCATCCAGTTCAGTTCTCTCGAAACAAGTTAAGAGTTACTAGAACATGTCAGCAAGGAACAAGCAAACGTAAACAGGCTCATTCCACTTCTCTCGGTCAACTTCATTCAATAACGATAAAACAAACCAATTAGAAAAAGTTCAATTATTTTGTTTGTATTGTCTTCCATGTATTATGTCAAAACAATATCAGAAAATCATGTGAATGAGTGAAAAGAAAAGAAATGTCAAGTTACTAACTTCAGTGTTCTCAAAACCCACGGAAAGATGATTGCTGAAACGAAATTAGCAGAAATACGACCACATTCTTTTATTCCAATCCTTTCTTCATTTAGTGAGGTAAAAGTGTATATGAAAAGCAAACAAGAAAGGAAGAAAATGTTGAAGAATGAATTGCTCTCTTCTTCTCCTTATGGCATGATCGGCAATGAATTCCACCACTAGGAGAAGATCTTGAAGCAGAAAAAAATTTGTCTAAATTTAACCACGTGATGATTAAGTATCGACTCTTCTGATTAAGTAAGAGTAAAAACATCAAGCTGACTTAGTTAGTTCTCTTCATTGTATGGCTTACTTGAAAATCATTTCGAAAGCCAAGAAAAGAAAATTAAGTAGGTCACTTAACTCTAGTTCTTTGCTAAAGGATATTTAATAACCAGCATAGTGAACTACATCTGGTATATTGTTACAAAAATATTGACGTAAATTTTTTAGAATTGTTCGAGTTGTTGAGAAACATATTATCAGGCCTTCATTCTATTCATAGCGAATGACTCCGAGTGATCTGTTGATTTTTTATGATTCACGTTCATAATCATTTCCGAAATCTAGTGAATTTTATGACGCTTCTTTTTATCAATTCCATAATCGATATGTAAGTTAGTGTTCAATAAGATTCTTCAAAGCACGAAAAACATGTTAGTTCACACTGCTCACACCACACATAATAGTCTTGGATTTCAGGGAATCAAATCTAGTTTGAGTTCATAGATAACGAAAAAAACAACATATAATCCAAGTCTGAAATGATGAAAAAAGAAAAGCTACTATTCTTCTTTCTTGAATGCCTGTGTATTTTAGTTATGGCGTGATGTTGATATGAATGAATACAACATCTTACACGATGATAATACGAATAGTTATACACTCCCATGGTTCATATTCTTGTTTCGTCCAACCACTCCCTCGCCGACGTCCGCCGTATTCAAACAGACATATTCTTTATCTTGCTAACGCGCTTAATGTTCTACTATTCTAATGGCTTTGGGGATAGAAATTTTCGAGATTTTGGAATTCATGGACTTTGATGTTCCTGATTTATTATACAATAAGAAAACGTGCCCCAATGATGATCTAACACAAAACTCATTATGTGTTTGTTACTGACAAGGACTCATTACAAATGTTTTACTGGATTCTTTTTTTATTTTCTCAGCTCAAACAACAATTTGCTAGATATTATATTTTGTCAAAACATGAAAGATGACTTGTTAATATTTCTTAATGGTTACTGTTGACACTAGAGAGAAGTAGAGTAGAAGCATTTCTATGATCTAAAATAACCAGCTTCGTAAAGGTTTCATTTTATTGTCATATTATTTGATTTCAATCCACTAAAAAGGCGTTGTCTTTTTTTTTGTTCGTTAAAGTTTTATTTTGTGTTCTGCTTGGCAAACTGTGTAACTACTTTTACTTCTCATATGGCTGAAATATTGTCAGTAAAATGTTCGTGCTGCAAAAGGTTGAGCATGGTTCAATGTGATGGATGTTCCAATTGTTTCTGTTCAACACACTTTCGTGAACATCGTCAATACTTAGATACGAAATTAGCTCAATTATGCCACGATAAAAGTAATTTATCTCATCACATCGAAGATCATACGTCGAAGATAAAACAATCTCAGCTCAAGGCTCTTCTTCAGGACATTAATCAGTGGGAGGAGCAAGCCTTGAAAAGTGTCACACAAACAGCTGATATCGTGCGAACTCGTATCAAAGAACTGATGTCATTGAGAAGTTCGACAGTGAAAGCTGATTTAGATCAAATCTCAAAAGAATTACGTAAATATAAATCTGAAAGCAATTATTTCGAACAAGATATCAAACAATTAAGCGAAAGACTTCATCAAATTCAACTCGATGTTAACCTACATAAATCTCGTTTGAAATTGACCGTTCCACCGATCAAATCGAGCTCACAATATCAATTCTCAATGGAACACGACACCACTTATCGTGGCAAGGAATATTTCTCTGATGGAACACTTCTGTGTCAAGAACATCAAATTCAATTAAATGAATTTTACGGAAAACGAAAACAATTTTGGAAACTAGCATACAAAGCCACTCGAGACGGATTCAATGGAACTGATTTTTATCGTTGTTGTGATAGAAAAGGTCCTACATTGATGGTGATTCAATCTTCGAGTGGACATTTATTTGGTGGATATTCATCGGTCGATTGGAAGAGTCATGATGATTGGAAATGGTCAATGGATGTCAATGCATTTCTTTTTACACTAATTAATCCACATAAACTTCCACCGACTAAATACCAAATAAATAATGAAGGTCGAAATGCCATCGGTTGTAAAACAAGTATGGGACCAACTTTCGGTCTATGGGATATTTGTGTTCATTCAGATAGTAATCAAAATGCTCGTAGTAACATTATGTTTCCTACTGATTATATCGATTCAACTGGCAAAGGACGTCTCACGTTTACTGGTTCGCATTATTTTAAAACCGTTGAAATCGAAATCTATGTTCTCAAGCAAAAATGACCGTCATTTTAAACTCTCTTTCGAAATAAAACTCGAAAATTCATTGCTTTAACTATATGAGATTGTGCCTCTTGTACGGTATTTCTTCTAGGTGGAATATATGATAGAGATTAACGAAGTATATCAATGCATAGCAAGATGCTAATGAAAGCCTTTACACAAAATGTGAATCAGCATATTTGTGATAGACGTTAACAAAAACCACAGTAAGATTTTTGAATATTAGTTGATTAGAGAAATTTCAACTTCTTCAGAAATCTGGTTCGTATCCATCATGTTTTTAATCTTGTCTCACAACAATCACGGTAGTGATTCTCTTTATTTCTTCAATTCAGTTGCATTTCGCTAAGTTCTTTCGTTGGACCATATTGCAACGGTTAGAAAACGATAAAATTGAAGAACACTAAGAAACTTAATTCTAATCAAAGTTCTTTGATCTGTATGTACAGAATACGCATTTTTATTAATTTATGTTAACAATAAATTCGATTCGAATTCGAAATTTTCTTTCAATTGCAATTGCAATCAAACACAGTGAAAGTCAGCATTTTTCTTGAGATTCAAATGCAATATACTTGTCGTCGATAAATTTAAGACTAACTCAATAGTAGAAATGATGACAAATTTCGGCAAATGAATCAACTTTAAAATTGACACACAAAATATTTTTTGAAGCGAATAGATATAATACAATTTTGTCTGAATTTAATTCAAATCAATCAAGATAATTTAATTCATTAACAGTCATAAAATCGGGAGTCATTTATAAATTTGATTATCAATGAAGCACCCTTTCTTCTTTTCACTGATTAGAATACTTTGTGAATAAAAATTTGATTCTGCCAGATAGAATCTATTATACAGTATAATGGACTTTCTATCGCCATCGATTTCTTTTTCTTTCTTAATTTTGATTGAATTCACATGCTCGATTTGTAGATATTCTCGTTCTAGCGTGAGAGGAAATACATACAGTACTATTCTTAAGTGATCAGAATTTTCCTAGCTAATTGAGATCCCTGGGATGACACTTCCATCTGTTTAAATAAAATAAAGTATCCTGGAAACTATTGCAATTTAAGATCTATCCAACTTTAAGCTTTCAACGAATACCTAAATGACGGGTAATATTTGTAAGACTATTCATCACCATCATGCGTGTTTTCAGAGTGTCTCTATGATAGTAAAAACCGTTTTGCAAAGAAAACTTGTGGCTTTAGTCTTTATATGGTAGTGGTTGGAATTCAGCCGTACCATAGTTAAACTGGCAATAACGAAAGTTACAGTTCTGGAAAGCTACTGTAGTATGTGCTTTTGACTAGACCAACGAATTTTACATTTTGATTCTGTAATAAGATGAATAGTCGTTAAGCGTTTTGCCTGTTGACGAATACCGAGTGACTTTCTTACTTTGGTTCTACTCGGTTGGATGCTAGCTGTTATTGAAATCTACACTATCATTTGAATCAGAAGCGAATGAGCTGCATTCTGAGTGATTTCCCTCTTTGCTTCTCTTCCTCTATTCAAATGAGTCCTGATAAAATTCATTCCTCCCCTATTGATGATTTCGAAGAATAAATAATGCGCGATGCAGTGGCTATCATCTTGGTTATTCTAGGGTGTGGGTGTGGGTGTGGGTGTGGGTGTGGGTGTGGGTGTGGGTATGGGTGTTAAAGTAAGTCTATCACCCACATTGACACTAACATCCGCAAACACCTACACCTACACGATATATATTTTGTTTTCTACTCGATCTGTTCTTTTCTGAAAATTTTCGATAAGTTCCTTTATTTCATTTAAAGTCACACGGATACTCGAACCCTTTCTTTCGCAGAAAGCAGAAAAAAATTTTTTTTTCTTTTTTTCCGTCTCTTTTTCAACATCACAATTGATGAGTAAGAAAAAGAATATGACGTTATCTGAGTTTTTTTTATGAAGTTACTCTGAGTCATCTTTTAGGATATAAACATTCGTCTCCGTGTGTCTGCCATCATAATGCAGCAGCAGTCTCAGCTTCCTCCTACCCAACACAACTTCCCTGGTCGTGTTCAACCAGTATTGTCTGCTTTGATCTATCCACCAAGGAAGAACGAACTGGAACAGGACAACGAACGACAGAAATCCGACGAGGGCCAGAACAATAAAGAACAGGCTCAACAATATCAAGTGACCCAACAGCCTACCGACTCGGCTAATCTCAACTATTACAGTGAATCATCATCAACAAATACATCAATGAAAAAGAAAAAGAAGCGAAGACGACGTTGTTGTCGAAGATCGAAACAAAATGATCGGAAATGCTGTGACAAATGCGACACTTGGCTCTGTTGTTGTAACTGTGATAATTGTGGTAATTGTGGTAGTTGCAGCAGTTGTGGCAGTTGTGGCAGTTGTGGTAGTTGTGGTAGTTCCTAATAACTTTCCTTGTTCAATCTGTTCATACATTCATAATAAACACGTACTCGATCTAAAACTGTAACTAAGATAATCTTCTTCGAAAATGGTGTCTCCTAATGGGCACCGAAGTGATTCAATCTGTAGCACAAACTGTTTCGACTGATCACTTCCCTGTCGTTAGGTATTGGATGGGGTGAGGGAGTGACGGTGGGTGTGGGTGTTGGTCTGTCTGTTAGTTTAATGGGTGTGCATCGCGAGCGTTTCTTACACGCACACTAACAGCCCCCCCCCCACACACACCTATCATGATCAATACTATTTTCATCTCAAGGTAGGTCAGTGGATTTCACAAGGCAATCCAATAATAAAAGATGTAGCACAAACGAGGAGACAATAAATTGATATTGAACGACTTGCTATCGTTTTATTAATTCTCTGGAAAGGAGCGCACATGGCTCTTACTGTCCAGCTATCAAGTAGTCCAATTTTTAATTATATTGTGACCGATATTTCTTTCTCTGTCCCACTGCAGTAAAATAAGCAAGTGCAAAAATGTTTATCAACTAAAGACCTTCATTACATGCATGATTCAATTGAAGTAGTTACAAGAAACTGAATGGGTCAAATTGATATTGTATGCATCTTTATCGTTTCATCATTCTAAAATTTGTGTCGGAGATTTTTGATAATGCTAGGTTGATCAGAAGACCGTCTTTGTTACTCGATTAGGAATTCGAAATGTTCGTGTTCCTTTTTGCGGATGTGTTTTGAAAACAAATTTATTGTACATTAGTTTACAATTATCAAATAACGAAAAGATATGACGAAAATCAAATAAAAAATTTTGAGGGATTTTGCAATCAAGTACTATAGTAGCTTGTTGCCTTTCACTTGTTTTTACAAGAGCTGCTGCGTCACCAGTAAATTTTAGTGCAAATAGTTTGGTGGCTGTGACATTCGTCAACAATAAAAAAAACAGCTTTTTCGAGAAATATTGCGATAAACTCTTCCGTTCTTCTCATTCAATTCGATAAAAACAGACAATATAGGTTTCTGTTTTCTTGCTGCATTAATAATTTATGGGTTTGGTTGTAAGCATTTGTGTAGTCTTTGCCATGTAGTGTTGATATCTCGCTTAGTCTCTTTTACCTGGCTTTAATAGAAAAGAAGTTTATACACGATGCTATCGACATTTTTCGTTGATTTTGACGCATCAATACGCTCAGAAACAACGCTTTCGGGGAAAAAATAAACAACAGCTGCTTAAAGTTTTGATTTCAACTCGAAATAGGTAATATTTCTTCACCTTTGTTAGTAATAAAAATAGCAGGCATCTATATTATTCATAGCGAAAACTGAGACATCCAACAAAAAAATGACTCCCTCAAACAATTCGTTTTTTTTCCATTAATTCAACGTAGCATGCATAGTGAAAGAAATCCAAAAAAGTGGCTTATTACGCGTTTCTTTGTCGATGCCGCGTCGTATGACATCTACGAACGCGTTTATTCTTGTTTCGCTTAACGATACTTCCTGAATGTTAAGCATTTGACCTATGAAATGCATGGCGAGGAACCAAGGCAATAATAGGATAAAAATGTGTTAAATTCCCATCATTTTAGCACTAGTTACATAATGAAACTGCCGAGCGTTACGGGATTTCAGTTTTTTAGATTGTAGTCTTTGTAACTTCTTTTTGATGCAAGCAAACTTTAAGAAATTTTTCTCACAAATGGAGCTCGCTTAGATATATCACCAGTGAACATTTCATCTATTTCTCTTCAGCTGCAGCAGAGTCATCCGAAAAATAGTAACCATTACGGACTTTCAAAAACATTTAATCTATTTTAGAGTGACCAAAAGTAAATCATTTTTATACGGAAGAGCGAAGAATTCAAATGAATTCTGCATTCGAAAGTTGTTGAGCTGCAAACAACCTGTTAGTGTATCAAGTCACTTCTGATCCATTCTTACTCCATCAAATAAAAAAGCTTAAAATATTGCTCGTTACGGAATTTCATGCTTTCTTTAATTTATGCAGAGGAAGTTTTCGTAACTTGCTATTTCAAACTGTACAGATAAAACTAGTCTTTTTTGTGATTCATGAGTATCATAAATTGTCTTATCTTTACAGCATGTTAGTTTCATTCATACAATAAAATCTCATAAAAACTTTCGACTATTTTTCAAACAAAAATGAAATGTAAAAACGTAAACGAATTTTATCTTTTGCATCAGAGATGGGCAACTCCCGGTATTTCCCGATTCAACTCCAGATAACTCCACTTCTAATGTCAAAAATCTCACTCGAACTTCAACTCCGACTTAACTCTGGTTTAACTCCAATTCAACTTCGATTCCACTAAGTTGAATTCGTTGTAATAGAAATTTAAAAATACAATACTTTTTCAATATGAGCCTAAGAATAATATCCATGAGTTGCATTATTATTATTCTTCACCAAATTGTTTAACAGTTAATATTAAATCGCGTTGCCAATGACTTACTAAATTCTCTCTTTATCTCTGTATTTTTCTCTCTTCCTCGATGTAATCATTCAAGGTCATCTATTCATCGGTCTCGTAATTGCGTCATGAATATCATACACGTGCACGTCTGTATTTATTGTCGACTTTTTTCTATTCTCTTCCGGCTAAGCATATGGTCAACCGGAGTTAAATTAGAAGTAGAAAATAGTCACAAACTCCAACTCCAACACAACTGTGCTCCGTATCATTTCAACTCCACTCCAATTCTAATGCAGAAAAACATCAATTCCGGAGTTAATTCCAACTCCGAGTTGGAGATGCCCATCTCTGTTTTGGATGAAATTCGTCGTTAGCTTTTTATTTGAACATGTGTGGGGAGAAAAGTCGAAGTTTATATCACTCCTCTTATAGTTGGCAACATGTTTGATAATCTTTTAATAGCACACTTCCGATTCTCGGAACGATCTCTGTCGCTTTCCAATGCTGAATCTTCCCCAGAGAAGAGCACTGATCATTAGCCATGCCGATGAATAAAAAAGAATTAAAATAATATAATTATGCGTAGGGTGTAGTTGTGTGGTCGTGGGTGCCGATTTGGTGTGTAGGTTGGCGTTGGAATGGTTATGATGTGAGATTTTGTCGATGATTGAATGTGAGCACAACGGTTTGGATGCGGATCTCAAATTCAGTTTTTTCCCAGCTTCACGCTCACCCATGTCCACAATGACACTCACACAAAGCAAAAACATCTTTGTTAACAGCTGAATGTTCTCTAATAAAATTGTTTATTTCTATCAGTTTCAACCGTCAATCAGCTGATAAACAGGTACATTCGTCAATCAATAAATAGCATAATGTGCATATAGTTCTAAAAGAAAAGTGTTGGATTACATAGACCACATGTCTCAAATAATCGGGATCTCCGATTGTAAGCCTGAGAATCAGCATTGTACGTTGATTATTTTTCGCAGGTTCATTTTGTATTTTATCCCAACTAAATGTTTCAGATGTATGTCTGTGTTAAGAAGAGCTAGCCACGCCCACAACAAATCTGAAAGTTATTTTGAAGAAATATCAAGACTGGCACCGTCTATTCTAGTACATATGTTTGTAGAATCTTCCGAAAATAAAACATTATATGTAATCGAGTGTGCACATGACAATTATATGCTGGTGTAGGATAATTTAGTTGAAAGTAATGAGGATAGTATCTAAATATAAGGAGTATATTAATAAATATTCAGACCAAGTTTATATTAGATCTATTGAGATTTTTCAATGAAATTTAGTATATTTAAATGATAAATGCATCTCCAGTCGATATGTCTTATCCAGAAATCAAATCGAATCAGAGCATGAAATCAGGTAGTTATGAAAACTGAACTGCATACAAGTACTTCTAAGAAGAAAAGAAAGTAATTTCTCATGTTTATTCGATATTAGGATCTAGCGTGAACGCTCGATCCATTTTGAAAAATGATTCACACGAGAGAATTCTACGTGAATCTCTCGCCCCATTCAGCTCTGCTGATGCGTAATGAAAACGGCAAAGCCTCAGGCAGAGACTTCCTGCTTCGTGTTCGAGAAACTAAGAGCAAAAATTCCACAGCAATCCTTTTCTCATAATAATAAGTCACTATTTTCTTTTATATCAGTCATGATTCAAATGACGTAAGTCTGTTATCACCATTGAAAATTTCATTGTCGATAAAAGAGCAAACAAACCATGATTCACAATGTTTATTAAAAACCACTACTGCGACATTTTAGCAGTTGTTGTAAGTGTAAAACATTGTTCCAGTCGCAATTGATGTTATACTTACTTCCACGGATTTCTTTGAACAAAAAGAGAGAAACCCTAGTCGAGGCTTTGCCATTACACACAGGCAGTGCTAAAACTAGTAAGAGTTGATCATTTTTCACATTGGCCCGAGCGTTCGCACTTGTTCCTTCTTTCAACATCAAATAAGTAAAAATCTTTTTTTTCTTCAACGGAAAGTTACTGGATTAATTTTAAAATTGTTTGACATTTTAAAATAGGAAAACCTTTGCTTCCGTTTCGAATCTTTTAAACAATTATATTAGCTATTGCCCTAGAGCTCATCAAAACAGGACCTGTTGAAAATTGTTAACATACGCATCCGTCGCTCATGATCGAGTTGTTTCATTCAAAGCATGTCTTAATATGTGTAAAAATGAATGTAAAATTCTTGTGGCAATATCTACTTTAGCACTACTGACACTGCCCACGATGAATATATACTACTATTCATTATAGTTTTGGAGAAATATTAGAAGCTGTCATATTTGCTTCTTAGATTAGCCTATTTTCCTATTCATTTAATAGAATGCCTCCGAAGAAGCGGCAAAAATTGCGGTTGTACCGTGGGGTTGAAAACGTAGTTAGTTTTCGACTAGCAATAACCTTTCCTCGCAATAACGCTCACTGGAAAAGGTATTGCCACTGCACAAGAATAGTTTCATCTTAGTGTTCTCATACTTCTCTTATAGATGGTAGCATAGAAATCAAAATCGGTGTATGAATGCATATATAGACACTTGAAATTACAATGCATGAGGAATCACTTATAAGAATCATAAATCTGTGTATGGACAAATTTTTTACTATATGTAGGAAAAAATACAAATCGTAGAATGTGTTGTAATTTCAGTTTATGCTACACACATTGCGCAATAGGTTACATCTAAATGTGAGAGAGAAAGTATTATTTCCACACCCATCATTCGTATCTCAATATTCGTAAGCATTGAGTGCGTGCACAAAGAATAATTTGATAATATTGTAATTTATAGCTCGAGACGTTTTGTCTCAATTGTTCATGTGCCCCACTAAAGTTTTTTCTACAAAGTGTGATTCATTTCAGTGCCCTTCTTTCAACGAACAACAGCACAATGCTTTACACAAGTTTCATACTAATTTTTGATATAGATCATTTCAATACCCACGCAGTCATAAAAACGGTAAAACGGTATTTTAATGCGTTGAAGGAAAAAAAGTCACTCTGAACTTCAGATTATTCTTTTTTCTTGTAATATTTCCGCCTTCAACGACTGTGACTTTCTAATTGGCTATCAAAAAGATAATCAATCACATTGAACTTCATTAAACAAAATGAGTTTATCACAATACATCCCAAGTGTCATACTACTGGTTTATATCGGAATAATGTTATTGTTTTTTCTCATTATTCGTTTTCTATTTCTAACAGTTACCGAATTACCTTTATTTTATTATTGGTATTGTGGCGGCATAATCGATGGGCTCTGCAAATCATGGGGGATATTTTTGTGGGCTTTTCTTGTTACCCTACTATGTGTTGTATTATGTAGCCAAACTACTTTAGACACAAATATTTTTTACGCCAAATATTCAAATGAAAATGCGACGCTATTCACATGTCTGATTGATTGCGTATTAATTGGCTTAATTGAAGAAATTTTATATCGATGGTTATATTTTTATTCAAATATTATTGCAAGTAAAATAACAAATTATTGTTTCTTTGGATTGAGCCGCTGGTTCTACTTGAATATAGAAGCACCTATCATTAACTGGGTGTTTTTTAAGAGATTAGGATGGTTGTTGTATGAACAGCCTCATTGGTCAATCGGATCCGGTGCTATCATAGCGAATGCTGCTTTTCGTGATCAACATCAATATCTCGGTTTGTTCGGCTATTGCAATGCATGGTGTATTGGATTTTTTGAATTTTGGATTATGATGAATTATGGGCTGCCTGCTTCTATTTTGTCGCATGCAACCTATGACTTTATCATTTACTCAATGTATTTCATGCATGGCTATTATCGCCGACGAACATTCTTTTCTTATAAGTCACGTCATGCAGCATATCTATCAGGACAATCATCATGTTCTAGGTTAAAAGAAAGTGTCTGAAAATGAGCCCCTTGACAAAGTGCATTGTTTCATTTAATTGGGAAAATATCTGATCATAATAGCAAAAAAGGAAAATAAACAAGAAATCTTAAACGACAACCATTCAAAGTGTGCGTGGGGGCTGGCGTGTCTAGCATAGCATGATCATAATTTCAACTGCTTAAGGGTCTTCATCAAGTGGTTTTGAATCTGCTAAACCTTTTCTGATGATCTCAATTTTTTGGGAAGATATCAGAAGCGAAGTAGAATAATCTATATTTATCAAAGTTATAACTTCGATAAACATGCTAACTTTGATACAACATATACATTTCGAAAGAATAATATCCTACCCCAGGAATCCTGAGAAATTATAAAAATTACCAGGAAATTTTGGAACTTAATAGGAAACTATTGAAATTACCTAAATTTCCGTATATGTTATATGTTGAGCGTATCCATCTATATGTGAAATACATGATACACGCGGAGATTTCGATAAATTCAGAAATTTCCTGTCAATTTCTATAATTTCTCATGATTCTTCGATAAGGATCTTATTCATTCTTTATGATCACATGCATATGTTTAAGATATAAAAGGATGTGTGGGTTTGGTTATTGATGAAGACAGGAAGGCTCACCAGTACTCGAGATAGACCCACACCATATAGAAAATGATAAAAACTAGATAAAGACAAAATAGTCCCGTTTGATATGTTATTCAAGAAAATCTGGTAGCCAACTGTTATTTAACGAAGAAGAATAAATGTTCTTATCTTGGATGGCAATAGAAATGTTTTATTTTCTCTTTATGATACAATGAAATCTGATTCATTCTGACCAAGTGAAGTTATAAAGTGAATAAAAGATAGTTATAAATGCATACTTTAATCTCTTTCATTTAACGGAATCATTTTTAAGAATGAGGTGCTTACATTGGTTTATTATGATAGTGAGTGTACATGTAATCAGTCTTTATGGGCTACCACTATCGCTAGTAAGTCTGTCAAGAAGGCTCATTCTTTTTCTAACAACGTAGTAAATCCAGAAAATCACACGTCAGAAATCGTTCAAGGAGTGATTACAAATAAATCGTATCAATTAGAGATACGATAGAAATGATTTTCTTTCGGGTAAATCTATGTCTTCTATACTATTTCTTTCTAAGTTTCTGTGAGTGAAGTCTTTTTTTCATATTTACAAAGTCATAAAGGATCACGTCATTTTTAAAACGATTCCTTTTACATAGATTTTTCCATAAGAAAGTTGTGATCATGCCTTAATTACGAACTCCCTGCTTACTTCTAACTATTCATCAGCACTATAAGATATTTGAATCTTTCTATTAGAAATATCCGAATCATGCTTAACATCTCACGTCAGTATAGAATCCTGATTGTCTATAATGCTAGTTTTTGATGTTGACTATAAATAATGTCTGATGTGACTGGTGTAATTCACGATGAAAACGAACAAGGATACTGAAGCAGTGCTGTATCCTGTGTCTACCTTGATTGCATTAGTTTTTCTACAACACATAATTTCATAATTTAAGCTTATTGTGCGATTGAACCATAACATAAATATACGTTATTATTCCAATGAATTGAAATTAATTAATTAAAAACATAGATTTCTTCTTCTTAATTAATTAATAATCATATCACTTCTATTTGTATTTGCTTCTATCTAACAATCAGTAACGAAAAGATTTATGATTCGCGACAAACAAAAGACAACGACTATCTAATGCTTATATGTCTATAGAGTCTCCGTCACGATTTCCAGAGAAGTGTGTAAGGCATGTCAGTTACCGAATTTGAATCAGCTAAACAAGTATGTCATATCTTCGAAGCCACTAGCAGGATGGATTTAAACATACTTCGAGGGTATTATTCGTTTCGATCCCGAACGGAAAAGTGTAATCAACAGGATTCCAATGCAAATGTTTTGTATCCTATGAGCACGGGGGAGAAAATTTATTCAATCCTATATTTACAATTAGATTTATAAATCTTGACAACGTGAAATCATTGAGAAATTATCTTTGATTTTAGAGTCCTGATAAAGTGGTTAAACAAATTTCTGATTGGTTCGGCAAGTTAGAATCAACGGTAAACAATAAAACGTCACTTCACATATTGATATTAGTACGGTTTTAGTCTTTGAAAGATGGATCCGTAGTGTGACCAATACTTCAGCCACAAGAAATGGGTTATTCTGAATGTTTTTTATTCTATAGTTGAGTATCATTCGTATGCTTTCCTTTAGGTGGTTAGTATCAAGGTGACATGATTTTGCCAGATGGTGCACTGGTACAGCTCTCATCACAAATGATAATCATGTATATATATATATATATTCGTTTTTTTTTGTAACAGGAACGTGGTGCTGCTCACAGACCGTTATGGCAACGTTGGCCAGGTGGCATTATACCTTACGATATTAGACCCAGCATTTGTTAGTGTCAGACAATTTCTGTCAATTCATACGAAACAGTTGCTTTTTGCTTTCTTCTTTTAAGCTGTCACTCACACAGAACTGATTGTGCAATCCATGCGGCGCATTGAAGCTCTAACGGCAACATATGATCTGCCCTGTATACAATTCCGTCCAAGAACATCCAGCGATACAATATATATTACAATACAAAATGGAACTGGATGTTCTGCTCATGTAAACATTGAATATTCAGTATTCAGTCGGTAATGAAATATTTCGTCTAGGTCGGTTATCTTCCAAATTACCAAATCAATCGTACGGTTACCTTAATGCATACGCCGAATTCAACTTGCATGAGGTCGAATACCATTCAACATGAACTTATTCATGCCGTAGGTAAACACATTTAAGAAAATAAGAGGCTATTTCGTTGTTTATTTCATGTTTTCGATTTAGGTTTTTACCATGAACAGTCTCGACCCGATCGTGATTCGTATGTTTCTATTCAATGGCAAAATATCATACCAAGTAATTAATTGCGCATCAAAGAGATTGTCTACTTTCAGTGCTATTCTTATTCTTAGATCAAGAATTTAATTTTCAGAAATATACAGAAGTAGATATAGATACCCTCTAAATTTACCGTACGATTATGCATCTGTTATGCATTATACAAAAACGGCANATTCACCGCCAATGGGCGCCCTACCATCATGCCGACACAAGTCCTGATGCAACCATTGGAGAAACTATTGGCATGAGTGAAATCGATGTTCTTGAAATTCAACGATACTATGGATGTGTTCCACTGACGTCATCAGCATCAACATATGTCTCATTGTTCTTTGCATGGGTCAATTTAGTCATATTGGCTCTGATCATCTTCTGTTTCACATAGGATACGGAGACTCATTTTACATATATTACATAAAGTAGAGTAACTCTAAATATTCATTTTAAAATCCTAACACTTCGCTACAAAGGTTCTCAAATATTTTCATGAATTTGTCTATCAATGCGAACACATCTCTGATGTTCTAATTTCGATAATTGTATACAGTTGCATTCGCATATCAATCTGGGATATTCTAGGGTGTGGATAGGTGTGCGTTTCATCCTATTTTCCAGTTTCGACATCATAAACACACACTGATACACTCACACTTGTACACTTGTACACTTGTACTGCGTATCAAACAGATAGATTGCGATCGGCGCAAACAACCTTTATTTACGACGAACAGGGCAACTTCATCGAATAAATCATCCAAACAAGGGAATCTGCATATAAGGAAAAGAAAAGGGCAAAAGCACCAATATGATTGATAATAAAACAAGAGGATTTCAATTCAACGAAGGTTATCGCCGTCGATGCTGATGTGACCGTTAGGTGTCCTTCTCGATAGAACTTCAGTAATGATAATACTGAATTTCGATATCTGCATCCACATCCACATCCACAACTATCCCTCCTCCCAGAATGGGTCAATCCTCACACTCTCTCAGTGGAACGTTTTTTAAACCAAGTTCTGAAAAGATAAACTCAATTCTGTATGCATACCTTTTCTAAAATGAAGAGGTTGTGGTGTTGAGTTTTTATGTTTATACTGACGTATAAGATATACCTACACGCACGACCACTCTTTCAATTCTAGTAATACGGAAGAAAATAATTCAAGAGTATGTTTTTAGTGATGGAAATTGATTTCACTACTCGCACGAACTTGAACTGTGTGGGAGTGCAGATGACTCGTACGCATCAGTGATCTCACCAGAGTTCTAAACCGACTCATGTTTTCTCTGTTTAAGAGACTGCAGAAACGGTTTTAGGTGTTGATACAAGACTATCATAAATACAACTGTCGCTCTACTTCATATCATACTAGCAATACTTACAGGATCGAGAACAACACATGTGTTAAGCGAGAAGAGTTTGAACAAAATTTATGACCACACCAGTAACTTCTAACATTCGAAAATTTATCAAAGCGGTGAATTTTCTGTACTAGTTCACTTTATACATAATACGGAGCAGGAAAGAAAATTTATTCGTTAACGTGCGATCAATGAAAAGCACAACTGGAAAAATGCAATACTCGGTAAAAGTATTAGGCAGCTACCGTAGATGACAGTGGTGTATATTTAATTTGTCCAACTCATCCAAATTTATATTTATTGGCATATTTGATTATTATCGTTGCACAATGAGGAATCTTTTAGAAAACGTTGGGGTAAATCTAGTATTTTATATGTTTATGCCACATTATTATTATAAATTAACTATTAGACTCTTTGTTCCTTTCTCTTAATTATTCCAATTTTCGTGTCATGCTTTAATTATTTTACTTAATTTAGGAGCATAGTCATTTGCTGAATATTGATTATGTCTCTTCATCGTGTATCGCTTTTTCCTGGTTTGTTCTTTTCATTGGTCACGCTTTAACGAATAAATTTTCTTTTCTGTTCGGTATTGTATCTAAAGTGAACTGATACCTACTGAGTCATACTCGATGTTGAGATATTGCATTACATGAAAAATATGATTTACACATATCTATGATATGTCTTTGATGATTAATTAATTTTTCCATTCTTTGTTATTACTCAACATCAATTTCATTTCAACTTAATCTACTAATCAAACATGTTCCTGACGGCTGTGTCGTCGTCAAATCGCTGACGCCACGGGCCCTGAAGTGCCAGCCGCCGCTGCTGCCCTG
Source organism: Rotaria macrura (assembly GCA_900239685.1). Lineage (NCBI taxonomy): Eukaryota > Metazoa > Rotifera > Eurotatoria > Philodinida > Philodinidae > Rotaria > Rotaria macrura. Next base: position 8,554 of record OENT01001866.1, on the reverse strand, counting down.
GGGCACTCATGGCAGCCGTGACCAAGAAATACCAGCAGCCTGGAGGCGCTTGCTATTTGGAGACGACACCAGCCAATTTTTACGAAAAAAATACAAAAAATTTATGAATTCGTACAGAATCTCGGTGGTCATATCCGTTGCACTGTAAGAATTAACAAATATAATTGATTGGAAGCAGCTGTTCTACTTCAAACCAGTCGCAACCTTGCGAATCAAAATTATTTTTAAATACCATCGTGCTAATGCCGCAGCACCTTTTTTTTTATAGATCATCGCATCGCACCAACTTTTTTTGCTTATCACTGTGGTGTGGTAGCTGCAGATTCTCAGCATAGACGAATATCTATGATAATAATCCATCCTGAAAGTATATGGGTATACAAAAGTAATGGTTTATCATACTACTGTATGAGCCAACCTTCGCCGCTACTACTTCAGGACTCTTTTTTTGGCTGTGTCTGTATGAAGTTTTATGACTAAACAGTATCGATCGTAGGACTGTTTTTGTCGGTTACGAATAAGAAATGAACATTATACATGATAAAATTCTAGAAATGGTCTGGTTGTATTCAATGCCAGATGAATATTATACTTTTTTCACAAATAAAATACATTCAATAAATAGTAAAATAAGTTACGAATAATTTTTACGCTTTATATGCAAATGATAAATTTGGTTTTCAAAAAGCTGTATAAAAAACTAGGCCTTTTAATAATTAACAATATTAGATTTTCATTTTCATTGCAATCACAGAAAAATACTCGGATATTGAACAGAAATCTCACTTCTTTAACATCCACTTTTTACCTTATACACTCATCTGGTCGTAAAAAGTCGGATAATGTAATTTTCTTCAAGCGTTCATAGAACTTGAGATAATAAGGGAAGTCTTTTCGGTTTGTAATCAACAAAATGTGAGTGGTGATGTGAATTGAAGAGAAAAAATATACCTGCACCGTTTCCTGTGAACTGAGCAGCCGCACTCAACTCAATAATAGTTCATTCCTTTGAGTCTGTTCTTTTAAAAAATAAGTACACAAACTCGAGGCTGACTTACAGTAAAACTATCAAGCAAAACAGATAAATATCTCTAAAGAGATATCAATGTCAGAAAAAATCTTACTTTTTGAGGTGAGTAATTTTGAGAAAGATTTATATATCTCAACGATGGAACACTATTTTTCTGTAGAACTTGCGTAGAAATTCATCACATATCTGTCCCTATAAAATATATTGAAAGAACAATCGTAGCTTATGTTCCATAGTTCATATATAAATTTTTCCTTTTTTCCGATTGTTAATAAATACAAGAAAGAACACAGACGTGTAGAAGTTAATAATTAATGAAGCGCATGGTTCACTTAAATGATCTTAGTCCTCATTCTTCTGTTCGTATGTGGCGTATAGGTACTCTTCTAAAACTCATCAATAATCGACAGTTACACATCTATTGATCTTCTTTATAATGTATCTGTAAGACTGATCTCTCCAGCCAAATGTTTCCCTTTGATTCAATAACTATAAGATATGTCATATTAATTAATATTAATTTTATTGACTTCGTTAGAAAAGTGAAATACCGCTATCATTGCTCAAATAGAGATTTAATCAATCATTACTGATTTAAATATTTCATAAATATATTATTGTACTATTTGAAGACATTATACTAGTAGAAAAGAATAACACGACTATTCTATAAACGACTCTTTCACAGACGTTTGCATTTTTCTCTCACAATTAACACAGACATGTTAAGATATTACTGAAGTCAATATAATAGTAAATGAGATGTGATACTATTCCACGAAAAACTACATATTCTATCTTATGGCTGCAGGGAAATAGAACTTATGTAAGAAGTCTTCATTCAGACTTATTTCGTGTCACTGTCGTAATAGATCAGAGCATTCTGACCCGATCTTTGAAATGCTGACTTGATGTCAGTGATAGTATGCTTAGACTAAGGAAACAGTGTCATACTGTCTCCTGGAAAGAGAAAGATTCTTTATAATAGAAAAAAGAAGCAAAGACATTATATTTTTGTCAGTTCAATCTGTAAGCACAATTTGTATTGTTCAGCTATGTTCATTGATATCATGCAAAGTACATATAGTGGAAAAGAAACATTCACACATTACATCACTAGAGCTATAAGAGAGACGATGCATATTTACACAGGCGTGTATCTACTGCACAATCCCAGTCGATCTAGACAACGTGAGACCAAACAATACAGATTAGTTTTGTACGTTGAACCTTTAACGATTAAATATCGTTATTTTTGTTCTCTTACTAAGTAGAAAGTTGAATTCTTTTTCGTTTATCTGTTGAAAATCATCTAATTTGTCATTAGACGAAAGGTCCTATCTCCCGCATTCATGTCAAGATGTTAAGGCACATATTCATGAAATGATAACCAATTTATTTGAGTTTTAAATGGTTTGACATTTATCATCTTTTCATAAATTATTAACACGAACAATTCCATTCACATTGATAACATCATTCACTGATCTAAAATGAGCATGGGTTTCTTCATAGATACTATTGCTATTTACTACTATAATCGTTAATTACGATTATGAAATTCTTCTAAATGCCTCTCTGATAATCTGTCATCAACAAATCTTTCCCACAGATCATTAGAAAAGAATTGATGTATAGGATTTAACGTTGCCTTCACTAATTGACTCACTAGCATAGTCGATTCATTGAAGTATGACTATCATTACTACTAGTGCTATGAACTAAGATTGTCTGCTTATGTCCATCTTCGACATGAGCTAAAGCTTTCTGATTTTTTTAGTTGCTGACACTGACAAAAATAGTGATTAGGAGCAACTTTTCTTAGAAGTTCATACCCCTGGTAGTTGCAATTAGGTTGATTTATATATTAATATAAAAAATTAGATCACTATTTTATCAAAGAAATACGCTGAGCATACAAATTAAAATTAAGAAAAGAAAAGAAATTTTAATAATTTTATTTTGCTTTGCTCTTTATTTATTTGTAGACTCAATACATTTACTTGATGGAGTAATGATCTACTTTCTGCTTTTCATTCCATATTTTGTCTATAAAAATTTTTAAAATATATCGTATAATCCTAGATTAAACTTAAATGTTGTTTTACTTCGAAGTGTCTTGTATTTTTGTACATGATCGCAGAACAAATCCTATTATAGTTGGCTAATACCTGAAATGATTATTCTTATATATATATATATATTTAAAAAAGAATCAGTGCACGTTTCTTAAAACATCATTCTAATTTGCTTCACATAATATAATTCATCTGTAGCAATGTTTTTACTTTAGAATATGGTGACACGAAATATGATTAGGACGTGAGTATAAGGATATTATCCATTATCCTCAACTATATCCTGTTGAAGTGATTAATTTTGATGTTTAAATGACGGTTTGTGTAAGGGTGAGTGTGATGAAGGAACTGAGTTGTATTGAGGGGAGCATAAACCCAAAGCCGACGCATGCCCACCCACACTCTACCGGTAGAGTACAGCAGATAATTATAATTATGTATAACAAAATGATAAGTCTTTTTGCAAAGTCCTTCTGTTTTAGCAAGAATCTAAGGCATACAGATATAGAATAATAATATTACCAGAATGAACTGCTACAACGTTAGTCAAGAGAAACTAAAAGTTATTGATTATTTTTGTGAACGATGGCTTCATACATTTATATTTGATAAAAGATACAAATTTTTTTTTCTTTTTCTTCTCCAGTTTTGATGATTCTCTTCTTTCATTCGATGTATAATTATCGTAGCTTTTCTCTTTCGTAGCTCGAGTTTTGAAGAGTATTTGAACTTTCACTCTGCATCCAATGCTACCAAAATAAATGATCAATGTATTTGAGTTCTTGTATTGTTCTTCTGAAAAAAATNCAAAAATAGAAATTCAAAGAAAACATTGTACTGTTTGAAATTGAAAGATAAACAATTGGAAGAAATATCCAAAACCATGAAATGGAATCACACTAAAAATCAATATCTGTAATGAAGTATAATTGTCGACAGTGATATTGATTGATTGTACAATCGACTATGAGAGTAAACAATAGTACAAAGGGCATAATTCAGCAAACGAAACAAATAAATATTATTTGCAACAACGGTAGCAACACTGAACTTTCGAACTTTTCTCACTTCAAAATCGAACCGATTAATGTATATAGAAACATTGAAAATTAAGGAAAAAACACGATTTTTGAACAACCAGTAATTTTATCACCTTTTTCATAAGTTTCCAACTTCAAGTCACCTATTCGAAAGAGTATCTACGACTCATTTTAATTAATTTATCGTTTTACGATTTGAGTGAATCTTCAATAATATACTTCTTCTATAGAAATGCACATTCATACATCGTTCTTCCTACTGTCGCTTACTTTCCTAACCGGAGATGGCAGAAATTTACTGACTTGGCATAGAAAGATTTTACAATTGTTATTAATTTATGATTGTCGGTTTTTATTCAATAACTTCTCTGGTAATGACATTTTAACATTTTCAGATTGAATCAAAAGCATGGTTAGTTCAATCGATAGCTTGGCAAGAAGGGATGCAACCAAGGCAATTGCTAACGCTATTCTACATATATCGTGCGATTAATCTAATATTAAAAAAACCTATATTTCAAGTTCTTAAAATCGTGATTTATACTTTCAACTGATGTTCAGTGAACACCACTTAGGTATTGAAGCAGTTAAGACAACGATTGTGAGTGTAAGTAAAGCAACGATCTCATTGGCACGGACACCAATTTACCTATCTCCTCACTGCTCCCGTGCTTGGTAATGATTCCATGACATATACTATCGTAATTTTGTAAAGTTTGATCGGTAACTTTTAAAATAGGTGAGACTTTGAAAAAGTCGTTTTGTGAAAGCATTGAAACAACAGCAAAAACGTAGGCATTAGTGTAAGTATCAATGGGAGAACATTATCACATTCATTCGTATCATTTTCGCATGAGACAGTTATGCTTCTTATGCAACGAAGAAATTTCACTTCTTCATATAGGGACACCGACAACTGGAACATATAATTCTGTAGGACGATATAAAACAATTTATGAATTGTCAAAGGTTTTTAACAGAAAATAAAAGAATGGTTGCATTTATCTCAATCAATTAATTGAAAAACAAAGCGAAGATCAATAATAACTCATGAACACTTATCATTATAATATTAGCGAACCCACAATTTAATAACAATCGTACTTCCACCCGCATTTGGACATCTGCTCATAAAATATCTTGCTGGTAGATGATTTTGTCCCCACTCGATCAATTCAGCTTCAGATTGACGTGGTTGTGCATTCGGATTATCGCTAAAACGGATACTCATCGCTCGAAGATTCTTCATTAAATTCACAAGAGTCAGTATACTCTCTGGACGTTGAATTCGAATATCGAGGAATTCACATTGAAGTGCAAGTGGTGATTGGGCAAATATCGTACATAGTGTATCATCTAAATCAAGCCAAGGCAGCCTTGCATTAGGAAAAAGTCGAATCTGGCGAACAGATGCATTTGTGAGTTTGAATATTGTATTTACGTTAGATATATTTGTCAGAAGGTCGATGCTTAGGGAATAGAGCCGAGGTGTACGTTCGATCAAAGTTTGAACTTGAAAGTCTGAACTTGGTTCGCGGATGCTCAAATGTAGTATTGTTAAATAATCGAATCGAGGAATCATGTTCCATAATGGATCAGGTAAAGGGATTGAGATTGCCAGGTCATGAATGTTACGAAACGAGACTGGATATTGATACCAACTACTTTTAACCGAACACCAACATTCAAATTTACGAACACGATCAAATGATCTATACTTTTCCTCATCAAGACAAGTCCATCTCGAATGTATTTCCCCGCGGCCCGATACAGTAAAGGAATCAAAGGCATATGGCAATGTATAAAAACACCCGTAACCTTCTGGACCAGTGGATTGTGGGTTCCAATCACAACGAACATACCACTGACGTTCATCAAGCCAGAAAGGAGTGCGAAAAGTGTCAAGAAGTTCATCGACTTGTTGATCTATGGTAAGAATACTAGACCATTTTGCAAATGCTTTGAATCTAAAATTTTTAAGTCTAAGTAAATACTTAACAAAGATATGTTTCCATTCATGTCCATTCAGCATGTTATTTGACATTTGAATTGTTAAATCACGTAAATGAGGCATGCTCTGAAAGAGACTACTTAACCCACGAGCTTCACCAGAAAACGAGACTTTTAAAGTCGTAATTGATGTTTCATAGATGGGAAGATTTTCATTTTCATTGAATGAATCCATGTCAATCGAAAGAATTCGAAGACGAGGTGTATGCAAGAAGAGATTGAATAGATCCATCGTTCTTATTGGATGCACCAGAAAATAAAGAGACAAACATTCGAGAGTAGATGATATTACTGTTTTTTCATTGAAATAAACATCAGACTGGCAACAGTCCTTGATTTTGCAATTTATGAGTCTTGGTAGACGCCAGATTTGGTTGATGATTGACGGTGCATTTTGTTGTTCAAACGAAATCCAACACTTACTAATATTGAGAGAAGCCAAATGATGAAGCTCACCTAGACTGTTCATAATTTCTGACGAGTAAATGTCCATTAGTGTCAGTGATTTTAAATGTGTGAATTGATTGATATTGAAACCACGAGAAAGAAAAAGTTGTAGTAAACCTGGAATTTGATCTTGATCAGCCAAATGACATGAAACGGTACGATCAATAATTGAACGAAGATGCTCATTGCAGAGTGTGTCGAACTGTTGTTTGGATATGTTTCGTAAATCCAGATGAAATGATTGATAATGTTTCGAAAGAAGTTTGTTAAAGTGAGCATTGAGACCAAAGAAAACTTGAAAGAGATCAACAACATCCAGATAATCGAACACTTCGAATAGAAGTTCATTAGCTAAGGACTCTAACTGCATCATTCGTACTTTTCCAGAAAGAAAAACAACGTTTTACTCCTTTTTCTTTTTCTTCCTTGTCAGTTTTTCGTGGCCTGTTTTATTTTTCTGTATTGATACTAGGCAAACAATAACACATTCCACATGTCGCACCCTTTTTTATTTTTTCTATTCGATAACAGCACGCTTTGAGAATAGAGGACAACGACTGAATGATTGTTATACAATCTTGTTTCAATAAAATTATTCCTATTGAGCGATAAGAGCTCGCTGCTTGAACAAGGATTCAGCTTGAAATACTACAGCTTTATTTGATGAAATAAAAATAAATTGTGATTCATTTATAGAAGAAACTACCATATTCACAAGAAAACATCTTTTTTTACATCAAGCTTTTGGTGGAAGAATAGGGGAGGGTACTCGTTTTTACTGATTGGAGAATTTTCATTCACTCTCTATCGTGAGAAAGATAACGTTTACTTCTGACTTCAGTTTTTTTTTCAAATTTGTAGATCACTGAAAATAATAACTTGAATTATGTAAATCAAAACAAACTTTGAAATCTCGAAACTGTGTGATGTGTTTTGTTCGAATCTTTTGTTTTGAAGTTAAGAAGAAAGCTTATGACAATGTCTTGTGAAGGATTAAATTTTTCATCGTTCATAACAAGGCTCAACTCGAGCAATGCAGAATTGATTGGGATAGTGATGAATTACTAATCGTTCATCAATTCTACCACACCCTACATTTAGTACTCTAGTTTTTTCATTGATACTATGCTATAAATTAGGGATCAATGTACGGATACTTAAGAGATGAGAGTATAGAGGATTTAAAAAAATAGATCCTAAAGAATCTTCTTTATTTTGTATGGTGGAGATTCGATTCCTAGCAAAATCTGTTGAAAGAGATTGCTTTGAAGTGTCATAAATAGAAAAAATTGATGTGAGAGATATTGCAGTAGACAAAAGAGGTGAATTTAAAAACAGTTTATTCCATTTTGCTTTCTTTTTAAGCGGTAAATATCTTTAATACGAAAAGAGATAATAGGCTGTTTCATAAAAATCAAAGAGCTCTATCTTTTGTTGGGATCTCAACTTGCTTTTTCCTTGACTAACATTGAAACTTGCAATAAATTAATGTGACACTTAAATTTCAAGCTTCCAGATTCTGATCCTGATCTTTAGTGTTCGTTTTTCACTCTATTTGAAGAGAAATGAAGATTCCATTTACCTTAGACACTGAAATTAAAACCAATTATAATTAGTTGATTTGGAATACGTGGAAGATAATAACGTTCGGGTCTCGAAGTATACTTTAGCAGAAATGTCAAGCCTGTACATTTGAATCTCTTACTTGAGAAAATCATGCATACTAATCACACAGATATGAAAACATTCTTGAGAAACTCATTTTATTCCGATTCACTGAATGAAAAAAAATGGTGAAAATCGGTGTAGTTAACATCAGTTTAATGAAAACATCTCTAGAGAAGAAAAATAACGAAAAACTGAAAGAAATGTCATATTCGATAATAAAGCAGACATGATATTAATTGTCATAACGTAGAAATATAACTATTGCCGTGAAGGAAACTGGA
>OENT01001865.1:0-33028 GCA_900239685.1 Rotaria macrura | reverse complement strand
GACTAGAGGAGGAAAGGAAAAACATACTGACCATTGGAATGATATATATGAGAAAGTCCAATGGATAATCACTGATAAGTTGGCGATAATAGAGCGAGCTCTATTGGCGCTAACATAGTGGAAGATAATTTCTTTTGTTGAAGACATCGTTCAAGTAATTTGAATTCAAATGTTTATTTTTTTTATGCTCATATGCTCAATAACAAAGTCTTTGGATCATTTGTCTTGTTGATTGCAAAATTAACTACAGATAATACAATGAAACAATCATATTAGCGAAACTATTTTTATGAGTCACTTACTTGAATGATGTTGTTGTTGGAATCTTCACCAAATGGGATTACTTGCAGCTGGAACTGTTACCTTAATTGGCATTATCCCAGATGACTCTTCTGTTTTATCTCAATGATGCATAATTTCTATCAGAATATTCCCATCGTTTTTCAAAGTTTCACTTTGCTATTTACCGTTTTTTGAATTCAGAAGATAGAATAAAATTCGTAATGATGTTTACATAAGAACATCTATTTTAGTTGCATAACTGTGTCCATTACCAAATCTCTTTTCAAGTATAATGAGTGGGCAATGATACCGTGAATCGATCATTGGGATCTGCTCTTCTCTCGAAAACCATGATATTTCATGATAATTTGTAATCATATTCAGTCTATCTAGAGAAAAGAAACCGATCATAATAAATCTGTTAGAATGCTAGTTTCAGGAAGCATTTTTGGAGCTAGATAATTTACTCTAGCCAATTACTAGAACATTACTAATATTACATTTTTACCGATAAAAGCAACATGTATCGCTATAATTTAAGTTTTCACTCACTATGCTGCGGTGTCTATGGATGAATCGTAGTTGTGATGACGTTTTGGTCACTTCAGACTCATTTGTATTGGGTTGTTGCGCATGATCGCCTAATATACATAGCATACTTCAATGGCATTATAAATCTACAATACAATAAGTGCTAAACATAATAATCGAAAAACGTGGATAGTCACACTCTCGTGTATTTAAGTTTTTCAGTAGTTCATAAAGACACAAACACATAGACACACATATCAAACACTAAAGAGCAACTATTATCGATTAGATGAGCAACGTCACTTATATGGAATAAATACCAATAGGTTGGAATGTCGGTACCAACTCCATACGTCAGTGGGTCGAGGGTGTGGTTAGCATAGATGAATGATTCAAATTAGCACACCAAACGAGATCATAGGGGTGACCGTAGCGTTGTTGAACATCACCTCCAAGTGGGCAAATCATATTTAATTTGGTTTCCGCATGAACAATGAATAGTGTTTCGATAATATATCGCAGTATAGTTGAACAATCATCTGGCACTAGATCCAGGGAAAAGAAATATGCAATGATAACAGATCAAGATTGGTTCAAATACGCACGGCAATCATCGCTACTTTATACAAGTCCAATTTAGTATATGGTAACTGATGAATGGGAGAAGAGAGTAATTGTTCGAAAAATAAACGCTGTTTTTGTACTTGTCGATATGAGAAGGCATAGGCAGCCGGTGGTAGTGGAACATGATCCAGATAATGAGCCACTCTATGATTTTCTATGGCAGTAGTCGCTACCATATAGGTTAAATCGGGATCAGCATTAGAAGCTCCTGAAAAGTAATCCGCATTTTCTACTATCGCTTCATTCCAAAGCTGGGGAATAAAACACCAATAAATAGGATTGCAATCCAGAAATGAATGAAGTGCCACTGGACATCGAGCTGAATGTTGATAGAGACGCATCTTGTCAGCCATTTCTTTCCTACAACATTCACAACAAAGAACATGCTATAGTCGAATAAAGCATTCTATGGTTTTCATTACTGTTCCTCATCGGGATCGAATAGGGTTCCTCGACGAAGAGGACGACCAGTCAATTTTTCATGTATAATTCGATTGCCATGTTCTCGATGATATGATACCAAAAGAAAAGATTACCAAGACATACAAATACGATTACTTTCACAAGATTTACACTTACAAGCCATAGCATCAGCTAATGTTTTGGCTGTTGAATCGATATAATCATAATGACCACATGGACATGTCATAGCATAGATGACGTTCGATGTAGTGCATGTCTAAATTTTAGTAATAGTCTATCAATGACAGTAAAATATTCAATGGCAACATACGGCTGGACAATTAAGATAGCAGGCGTATCCATTGATAAATTGATGCGTCGAACTTGAAGCAAAATCAACGGCAGGCCATGGTTGACTTTTCTTGTAAGTATGTAATGGAAGACAGCATAGGCAAAAACGTTCATCACATGGAATCAATGAATATCTTGTTTGGGGTTCATCTTTTCCACAGAAGAGACCTTCAATCTTCGATCGAGGTTCGGCTTCTCGAAACGAACAAGTTTTCATGTAGAATAGGTCCACTAAAGTATGTTAACATGTGTGAGACTATGAAATGATATGCCAAAATAATGGCAACTGACCATCTATTTGTAGATAGAATTCTAGTGCTACAGACATCTGTTTCGAATTAAGTGTTGGTTCTTTCAATGCAACGTCACTCTTACGTAGAACACTTCGCCGGAATGATTCGTGAAATGCAAGAAGAGTATAACAGATTCCACGAAGTCGCTCTGCATTGAAAGTGACAATGGACTTGCCTACTCGTAATCGTGTAGCCAGTTCATCAGCATCACGTTCAGACAAACTAAACCCACCGACATAATCATACTTGTTCATCGTCATTAGTGCATCTGAGGTATATGCTCCATGTTGACGTCGAGTTATTTCGTGTGATGTGAGATGAGTAACTAGAAGACGATGACGATGAAATGAAAAGATTTATGATAAGCGCACGTTGAAATACGAACCTGGTATATTAGCCAAGAGTAGACTTTCACATCGACTGGCATACTTTGTGGGAAATATCGGTAAATAGGAATATCGTCCTTCATTGCGCATCTTTAATGTTCTTGGCTGATATCCGTGTCGTTCGTCGCTAGTTAACGACGAAGTAGCATTTTCTGCTTGATTTAAGTCAATAGTGTCACAATCCATGTGCAATAGTTCACTCTTTAATTTTCGCAGCTATTTCGTACCTTGTTCAGGTTGTAGTCTCTTCGACAAGATTCTATCTGAAATAGAGAAGAATGTGATTGGAAAATGTTTTTCTCACAGAATTTTCTTTTGTAGTGATAATAGAAGTCTTTCATAAGCAAATGATGGGTGGAATGGATTTCACTGGTAAAAACAATCGAATATAGATTGGCATTCCATTCCAATCACTGGGAAAACATTCAGTTCTATCAGCGATCAAGTTATTGGTGATTGATTCCTGGTTTTACTCGAATGTTTTTTCTTTTTTAGTTTGGCCTTTAGAGAAGAATACTTTTCACGTTCTTGGGATAATATTTGTTCGTTCAATATCTAAAAAGCAAATAGACGGATTCATACAATAGGAAAAATTTTGTCGTCGATAGACTTATCTTATGTTTGACATGCGAAACCGTACTAGAATGATTGGTGGCCGTTGTAGAATGTCCGTGAGATATTGCTATGTCCTTGCTTGAGATCATCAAGGATAGAAGAAATACACTAAGTAAAGTTCGAGGGAGATATCTAGAACAGGTCAACAAGAAAATGTTACGTTGGTCTATGTACAGGTAGGCTGTTTCAAAAATAAAAAAAGAAGAAGCAGAAATATGACCGAAGAAATCGAACAATATGTTAGAATAGGACTACATTCTTTGAATAGTGATTAAAGGGAATTACATCAAATAATAGAGTGTAAGTATGAGACGGAATCAAAAACAGATCGTTTTTATGGTGCTGAAGCATTGAGAAACTTTATAATTTTTTGAGCACGTTGTTCCATGTTGGCTAGACGCGCTTCAGCAATGGCACACATCAAAGGACCGAAATCTGTTACTGATGATAATGGACTCATTTGAGTACTATCATTGAAGTTGAGTTCATACTTGCCCATGTTTACCGTTGAACTATGACCATGGCTGATTTCGTCAACTGTATCCTGATGGCTCGTCGATAAACGTTTCTTTTCCTGAGTGATGAGTCGCTTACATGATTTTAATTTTAATCGCCACATCTGTTGAACGAGATAGATCTACAATAAATAGAATATGAGATCATGAAGGGGAGAGATATATTGACTAAACAAACTACTAACTTGTTCTTCTGTTGGATTTAAATCATGGAATGATTTCACTAGATGTGCATCATGGGTATCAAAATTCAATAAGATCTTCTTTTGTTCAAAATTTATATGGAAACGATCTAAACCTTTTCGTATGACAACAGCAAGTGCATTGAATATGATTTTGATCGGATGTTCAATACACATGATATTTCCCATTCGTAAACATGATGGAAATCGTTCTAGATGAATATATAACACATTTGCCAACTGATTTAATTTAGTTTGAATCAGTTTTTGTCGATATTGAATATTTATTTTTGTTTTAGAGTGATCCCAATTGATAGAGTTTCGTTGTGTTACATCTTTAGATACTTCTGATAGCCAAATAACGACCGGCATATTCAAATTAGCTATATAGTTCCAATAGTCTTCTTCGATTTTCAATTGAAACAAGTTACATAGTAATACACCAAGCTGTTGAATGTATTGTAATATGAAAGAGCTTGCTAAATAGTGTTTAATTAGATAACCATGAGTAGGGATAGCTTTCAAGGGTAACTGTTTGAATTTTCGATGAGATAGTCTGCTATAATTTGGTAAGAGTTTGCATGACTGTTGCCAATGATCCGTGGATGAATTGTAACGTTTGATTTTCTTTGGATGTTTTGTTTTTTCAGATGATGCAAAGCATTCTATTGTTGCTATTGGTTGTGTAGATATGTTTATCAAATGATTGTCAATAGATTGAGTACTATTTAATTGATCCTAAATATAGAGGGAAAAGTGTTCTAATTTTCATTTATATTTTCATCTTACTTGATTTTCATCGAAAACCGAAACTTGAATGTTATGTTCGACGGGCACTTCCGATGACTCAGTGAATTCTTCTGCGCCTGTTTCTTGATCAGCCTGATGAATTCGAATGTCCCTTTTCCGAACATTCAATTCCATTTCCGTGACTTGATACTTCATTGGTTTCAACCGATATGTCTTTTTGAAGCGTTGGAGTTTTCGAATGCCATGGTATTTTTTCTGTTTCCGTTGCTGCTTAATGTTAATCAATTGTTTTTCATGTCCAATTGGTATTTGTGCACCGGAAAACAGTTCATTCCAATGATTATGAGTATCTTCACTTGCCGTTTTCAGAGTTTCTTTATCTCGACCTGTATTCATTTTCATGATCACTATTTCAATCTAGAAAAAGAAGAAAAATTTCAAAGTCTGGATCATAAACTATCCATCGGAATAATTTATACATCTGTAGCAAAACAAAAAGAAATAACAAATGATCGTTTTACTCTTGTGTCTTTCTTTCTTTTACCATACTTAACCTTGCAAACATTCTTGCTTAAGTGAGGAGGCACCGATCCAGACGTGAGTACTATGTCGCCATCGATACTCTAATTGAAGGTTGAAAAGAAGTTTTTCAATTGAATTGCAGTTTCAAGTTTGATACTAATGGCAAAAAGAGAACGAAGAGGATTGCCATATGTATAGAATGTATAGGGAATTATGGGAACGATATGTAGATAATGGAGGAAATGGCGAGTCAGTTGTGTTCACGTTGTATGCTGTTTCAAGTGAAGATGTACATACGTCGATTCTAACAGTTCTATTGCAAATAGAAGGGTTTTGATGAAATATTTTTTGTTGTTGTTTTTGTTTTTGACAAAGTTATATCAGTGACTCTGCCATGAATGAAGAAAGTACTGATCGTCGATATTTACCCAAACGTTGTTTTATTTTTGGTGCATTTTTGATAAGTCCGATTAATCAAATCATAAATAGATTCGACAGTTAGTTATCTACAATGAAACAAAAAGAAAGTAGGATTATCTGGTGTTCAACAGATACTAATGAGAAGAGTGAAAATACCACAGAGACAGTTCCCATGTACAAACAGGAACAAAAGCCCTTCCAGGTCAAACAACACATAAATAGTGAGAGTGTTTCGAACAAGACAAAGAAAGATACAGAAGAAGAGAAACAAATACGATAAGTTTTGTGTTTACGCTAGTGTTTCATGCTAGTCAAACTCCTCTGGCAGACGAAGTACCTTGACGAATGTTAAGCTCGACTTGATAAGGTGGTAGGGTACCATCATCGATCGTCCAACGGAAATTGCTCGAATAGGGTTGACGTCGACCAGGTCGTGACAGAAATATATGAATCAATCGTTCGATGGTATCGGTTAGATCATCTTCTTCTTTGAATTCTACATGCCGGCATGGTTGAATCATTGATTCATTGGATGAAGCAGTCTGATACTGCGGTTGTTGTTGTTGTTGAAGGAAAACTAATGAAGATCCTGTATGGGAATCAACTGTCCCTTCCATCATCAACAGATTTGACTCATTCGTTTGGAATTCTGTTGGTGACTGCCGCGGTATTCCATTCGATCCGCGATGATGAACAGAACCCGAGTGTCTGTGATTATCGGATGACGACATCACTTTGTTTTTCTTTGAATAAAATGAACTAATTATCTATAATACAAATCAATAGTAAATGAATGTTTTTTATAGTCTAAGAGAAGACTAAATAAATTTAACTTCACAAAGTGAATCATGTAAGGATTTCGCAATGTCCCGTTGGAGACAATGCATCGCTTGAGATATTCCTTGTGCAAATGAGGTTCTACAAAGACGTTCGTGGTAATAGAGAGCACATAGTGTCAGAGTGCAATCTATATTCAAATAGAAACTAGAAATGTAGCAGCACACACCATTTATGTCCTCCTTTCGTATCAACTACCATTTTTTCCTGGGTGCAGGTCGAATTCTGCATAGATGTTAATCATTCTCTATGTTCTACGTTTAGATTGTCTATTGAGTTCCAGAGAGAGAGAGAGAGAGAGAAGTCTGCGATAAAAGAGATGATAAGTACATAACTAAAAGTAGAAATGTTGCATTTTCGAATTCTCAATAGTGTGTTTGATATGATGAATGCAAAGAACGTGACCACGAATGTAGAGAAGAATCGTAGATATAGAAGAATTTCTAAGAGGAATTAATCGATATCTAAATGTGTTTACATTGAATTTCGTACTGAAAATGTCACTTTCATCTACTTATTCAATCGAAAACCACCCGTAATAATTTTTTTCGAATCTATGAGGTTGAGTGTTTAATGACTTGTGCTGATCAGCTGCGTCTTTTCTGGAAAGACTTAGTGGAGCATTCAAATCTTGTTCAAATATTTAAATTCATTAGAAATTCCAAATTCCATCAAACTGATCTTCGTACGATAGACGATACACACTGAAAAAATATATTGACTACTTTTGGTTGTTGTTCGTCGATTAGAAACATGGAATCCTGTTGAGTATTCATATCTATGCTAGAAATACAAATATATATGTAGGTTTGTAATAGAATCTGGTGAATTTTTGAATTTATGGCGTTCTTACCGTTCTAATGCCTTGCATTTGACGAAGATAAATTAGTTAAAGAAGCGATATTGTTCACAAGGACTATTGTATGATGCGTGTTATGTCAAAGACCTATATAGTTGGGTAGTGACGTCGGAATTATCTAGAAGTAATGGAGCTATGTATAACCTTTTATGAAGTAAGGAGTAAAATGAATATTTAGAACAACAATAGATTTAGACTAAATTTAGAATTCATGAAAGAAACACTAAAACAATTAGCATTGATATAGATGAGGCAGTAATGTGACTTTTGTTTCCAATTTCTAGAGTACGAAGATTAACACAAACAATATCTCAGAGAATGTGAACAGTATAATAAGTAAAAGTTATATGAAATAGATGTTCTACGATTATATTCGTCTTATGATGCTGGCCACGGCAAATCAACAATAATGTAATTTTCCATAAAATTATAATCTTCCGAATAATCTATAGGAGCGAAATCTTGTTGTTCTTTTCGTTGTTGTTGTTTTTCTGTCATTCCTCTTGAGTTTGGACTTTGTTGTTTTGATGTCTCGTCCTGTTCTTCTCGAACTCCTGATTTTTTATGGCCACATTTTGGTTGTGAGCTGGTATCCGACTGATTTTCCAGCTCATCAATCTAAAATTATATGATTTAAAGAGAAGACAATAGCCTATCATAGTCGGTTTGTTCTTTTCCCTACGTAACATTTTTACCTTGCATCGTGGGATTGCAACAGTACACTTCAAGCAATCAATCAAATCAACCTTGACATCTGTTGTTCGAATTTGTTGACTATAATTCCAGTCGTCAGTTTCGATACTTGCCGATGATACGCTGATCGTATCATTAAATCCCAAAGATGGCTGTTCAAAAAAGAGATGACACAGTTATTTTATTGTTGGAATTTCTTTGTTGTTTACCTGGCTACAGGTTGAATGGTGCTTTTGACACTTATTTTCATCGGTTAAATTGGCCTGATCTAAATAGGTACAAAAAGAAAAGAGAAATCAAGATCCATTTGAACAGTAAGAAATAAAATAGTTCATACTATTGAAAGATCCTTGTTGATGTGATTGTTGTTGTGAACAGTCAGACATATTGAATTATTTTTAGAGGAAGGTGAACCTTTATCGTGCTATATCAGCAAGAGACGGAAAAAATGAGGTGATTCGAAAAAAATGATTGATGACAGATTTTCCAGAAAATCCAATGGGAGGAAATATTGACAGTAGAGGATGGCCCTGAGTGTTGGTAGAGATTACTCCGGTATATATTATATTTAAAATTTCAATTCAAGTGAAAGGTCGACTTTTTAGTTTCAATCTTAAGAAGATAAACCTTAAATCTCCCTTAATTTGGGTGTCAAGAAAGGAGTCACATACAGCTGTACCAATGTAGATGCAATTGAAATGCGAGTAGTTTAGTTCAAGTTTAAAGCTTAACAAAAACGAATCTAATTTTTGAACATTGAGTTGAGCAAAACTTCAATCCTTTTTCTTATCCCGATTGAAAACGAATGATGAATACAATGAATATAGGTGGCTAGAAGATTATGCAGCCTATTGCTGATTGTCAGTCCTAAAAATGAAATTGAAGCTAAAAGATCTAGAACAAATGAAAGCAAAAAAGATGAAATATAGTGTGTATGATAGGTAGAATATACCCCACGCCAAGCTATTTTAAGCGGTTTCATTACAATAAATGAAGAAAAAACAACAGAATAGATTCTTCAAAACTAAATACTACATACTCTGTGTCAAATCAAATACCTAGAATGACTATACGTTAACACACAAGAAATCTATTGCCTAAATTAATTCAAAGTGATGTCAGGTGTTGTTCATGGTTTTTTTGTTTTATCGAAATCAAGTCACAATCAATAGTTAATGTTGATCAGTGTCGTCTTGTGTTTTCAGCTTTTGAACGTAAAGTTGTTTTTTTCGAATACATTTCTAGAAGATGAATCATTTTTTTTGCTTTCGCTTGATTTTCTTGGATGATTTTTAGCTGCCGCTGTAGTACTGAAGTAGATGAAGAATGCAAAAATAAAAACAAAGTCAGTATCAGTCTTTGCATGTGATCCCTTACCACATTGTCGTCGATACAAGCGAACATGTTGATCGTTTCCATGCATAGGAAAGGGTGATCATGTCAACAGACATGGTAATTTCTAGAAGAAAACCGTGCAAAGCATATTTCTCTCATAGATCGTTTGTCTGCCCATATTTACATGTCTAGATGAGTGTTTATTTTTCTAGTGTTGTTGGCATTGTTCGAGTTGTGTCTGATGCTCGAACTTTTTGATTTCTTTCAACACCGTATCATAGTGCCGTTGTTGTTCGTTTTGTTCCATCTCCATTAAAGTTTCCATGCGTTGTAACTGATTTGAAAAGCCTTGCTCCGATGAATGGATGGATTCTGTGGAGTCCTCTTGTTTTAGTTGCTTTTCAAGTGATTGCTCCAATAATCTGTATTGTTCTTCCTCTTGACGTTCCAATTTCTGAAGTTGATTTTCAAGATCTTCTTCCATGATTCGATCGAAATCATCTCGTTCCCATGATCCTTGTAGTTTCTGCTCGATTTGTGTCGCTTGCTGCTGTTGTTGCTGACATTGAATTTTTTCTTGTTGTAATTGATGCCATCGGGTTAATTGTGTCTCGATTTGCTGGCGATAGGATGACTTTGTTGCCTTATCTACTGCTGTCACAGAAGATGATTTCATATTAAGAAGTGAAAATCGGAAACATCAATGCAAAAGTAACATAAACTCTATTCTGAATTATTTTTTGGTTCAAAAAGTGGGCATTTTCTTGGAACATGTGTTCTATTCAACTGAGTTTCTATTTTGAGTATCATAGGAGTAGTTCTCATCAGAGCTACAATCAGAGAGAGAGTAATCATTAGAAAGGGTAACTATTGTTGATGAATGTATTGAGACCGATTATCTTTCTTCAATGGTATAAAATATGAGTAAGGTATATCGTGATCCATAGTTGGCCTGCATCAGCTTCAATGATTATCTAGTTTAAGACAGAATTAATCATTTACATATCTTCCGAGTTGATTAGCCATTGTCGATTGTTGGAAGAATGATCTAAGCAAGATTGACAAAATAAGTCGTAGGCACAAAGTTGAAACCAATCCTTCTAGTGATACCTGAGTATCAAGTGATCTTCGGTGTATTGTTCTTGTATTCATTTGTATTTGCTTGCTGGCGTTTTCTTGATTATCTTCGCGAGCTGGAGACCTTTCATGAATTGCATGTGGTGCTATCTAAATTCATCTACAAAGAAACCATTCTAATTATGATTCTTGTAACTTGAGTCTCTTGTTTCTCAGTAATGGCGATCTAGCTAGTATAATTGAGAAAGTGTATGGCAATAATGGAGGGCTGTGCCGATTCATCTGAAATGTAGAAAAAAAATGAGAATTCAGTAAGTTTCTCATAGAAACAAAACAAAAACAGTGAATCAAAAGATCTACATTGAGTGGCAGTAGGAGAATACTCAGAACCAACAATGAAAACAAAAGGAACATGAATGATATTCAACCGAGCACTACTATATAAAAGAACGATATCTCGTTATAGAATTTTTGTATTCATTTGAGACGATAGAGTTCTGTATTGGTACACACAATCAAGACACCTATCAATATTTGCCAAATGGTGTTCGATTAAACGAAGCATTGTTGGAGTCAATCGGTTTTTAAACGGCAGTGTCCTTTCGGTTCGCCATAACTCATTCATTACCATATGGTAGTTGTTACGGCATTGACGCGTTTCTCCTTCCATTGTATGCATCGAGAGTGTCATCCGATCAATTTTCATTTTTTCAGCGACTTTATGTTGCTGATAATGTTGTGTGTCTGATAAAGTTACATCATGAATACCATCAACGAGTGATGTTTTTCCGATGGGATGATCTCGAATATAACATTGCTGAAGGAAATTGAATTCATATTTCGTAATAGATTCCTTATATTTGAATTCACAAAGACGCTCGACTAATTGTATCTAGAAAAAGAAAAAGGAACATCATCAATAAAATCATGCCTTCAAAATTAGCGACGTCTCTCTGTGGAATCTCACTTGGTTTTCATCTGGGTTCTCATTCAAAAATTGATGTTTCCATATTTGATGCATGTAATCATATTGAATGAGTGCTATTTGACAATCATTTTCAAGACATTGATTCAAAAATGCTTGTTGTACAAAGTCCTCAGTTGCTTCTTGCATATCCACTGTATAGCCAGTGAGATGACTTGTTTGGTATTGTAATTGTTGTCGACATTCTTCGCTTTTTTCATTTAGTTTCTTGAGGCAGTGCTCGATGAGTATAATCCAGGTGTTCTCGTCGTCGATGCTTATGGTCTCGTTTTCACGGATTGATGAACGAACTGTGAACGGCCAAGTTGCCATACTACGTTGTTTTGTTTGCAGTGACAATTGAAGTGTGACCAGGTTTGATTGTTGATAGATTGTCCACAATAAATGCAATTTTTCGAGTAACAAACGTCGGTGTGTGAGAATAGCAATGACTCTTAATTGTTCTAAATCATTTTGAATCATCATCGGATTTATACTGTGCAGCTTCTGTTCAAAAGATTCGTTCTCATTGCACAGATAGGTTGGAACTTCATCAATATTAATACCAATCAATTTTTCCAGATCAAGTTTTGTGTACCAGAGAACGGTGTTTGGCCGAGTTGATTCTAAAGTTTCGCGATTCTCCAATGCGATAGACCACTGACTGAACTTGATTGATAAATCGGTTTCGTCCAATGTCGTCTAGAATACGAGTTGGCAAAATATATGCCTATTATCAAATTGGTATTCATCTTTTCTACTTGAGACGAGGCTTTCGATGTTGAACCACTAATGAGGATGCCTTTTGATGATTGTTCGAACGCATTATGCTGTTTTCTATTTTCATCGTCGTTGGCCACCTCTGTTGGATCTTCGATAACGTCGAGGTCATTTAAAATTTGAACACTCTCGAACTGGAAATTTCCGTACTAGAGCACAAAATCTACATTGAATTTAATCTGAATCGTCATTTCTTACTTTTTCTTGAGAAGTAACACTTGCGCGATCACCGACAGGCGATGACTGAGCATCAGTGGTTGGCATGATCAGTTGACTGAAAGATGCACCGACGAAAATGGAAAAGGCAAATGCAGATAGAAATTGTATGTGTTATCTAGAAATAAATACGTTGTATCAACATCACTCGTATGCAACTGTGAAAAAGAAACAAGATGAAGTCTATGACGAGAAATTGTTTGAGTCATGTTATGCATGATCAAACAATGAGAATTCTACAACATTTTAATAGACAAATAAGAAAAACGAAACAACTACTCGACTACGAAAATTATTTTTAGACACAGGAACATACAACAAGAGGATAACAGAATTCACTATAAAAAGAACGAACCAAAGAATATGTTGCATCTATGGCTTAGTTTAGGTTTTTTCTTAGTGAACGAAATAAATTTGAGCGTCCACCGGCTGTTTCAGAAAATGGTTGTATCCCTTTCTGCATTTTCCACATGAGTTCAAACCATGGATCTTTGAAGTGCATTACTTCTCGCAATATATCTGACTTGGCTGAGGTCTTTTGATGACTGCAAACGCCTTTGAGTGACATTGGTCTTGAGATTTTATCAAATGACCTTTGTTTCGTGATTCTGTTATGTTGTTGTTGTTCGATCAGTGGATGAATTATTAGCGGAGTAGATTGCAACAAAGAGGAAGATGGATGCTGTTGTAATGATGGCATAGTGGATTTACTGGAGGAGATAGGTGAAGTGTCGTGGGATGAACACCTCGAATTGGTTCGATTCCTGATTTTCTTAGCTGCTGCTGAGGTTGTTGTTTGATAAAGTTCGACGTCTTGACATGTGCATGCGTATTTGGATTTTTCTAGAAGATTATCAGCTCGTAAATTCCAATCAAAACTTCGTATCACTTACGTGTATGTTCATCGTGCGATGTTGATTTAGTTTTGAGTGCTTTTGTATTGACTAGGTGTGTCATATTCCCATTACTGTTACTGGTAAGTGATAAAGATTATCATGTGGAAAGAAGTAATTCATGAGTAAACCGATTACTCACCAACGTGAAATATAATATTTTTCAATAGTAAAAACACTTACTGTTACCTTGGTAAGTGGAAGTGGAAGTAATAGTAATATGACACACCTAGTATTGACCTTCATTAGTCCCTGATGCACGACTCTTTTGATTAGCGTAAAAGTAGAAAATCACAACAGAGGAGAATCTAGAACAGAGAAGTAGTAGAATCTTCGTAAAATATAATCAGTCAGAATAAAAGGCATCAATTTATCAGTTAGCAATCCAATGTCAAGTAATAACAGTTCTTGAATTCTGCTCATACAATATTTCGATGATCTGTATCTCGTTCTGTATTTTCCAAAAAAATTGGTGCTTCTAAGAATATCTGATAGCAAACTTAAGAACGATTTATATTAAAACTATTGATCTAACGACGATAACGAGAGAAAATTGATATCTTCGAACTCTACAAAAAGAATACACGTTTGAGGATGCTTAACATTAATCAAACGATCGATTGTAAAACAATCGAGTGATTTCTAAGAACAGAAAAAATAGCATATTGCAAAGGCTAATAATGACATTAAACAAAACCAAAAAACCAGCAGAACGATAAAATATGGTATTAAAACACTTTTTTTTATCTTAGTCAATAGAGGATGCGATGGTTGTTGTTGACTTAAGAGTGCATTTAATGAATATTGATGTTTTGTTTTCAGCTGTACTTTTATTTTGTTAACTGTGGACGATGCACCACTAGATGGATTTGAGTTTTCAGATAAAATTTTCTGTAACTGTTGATTGAATTTGCGTTTGGGACCATATTCATATGCGTAAGTCAATTGAACTCGTTGGTTTTTCTTCTCTAATTCTCGATTCCGATTCAGTCTGTGGTTTTGTTCACTGATAAAATTAAATAATCGAAGACGGAGCTTCTTGTAGACACTTGGATCCGAAACAGAAAGCAGAGAGATAGCATTGAAGTAAGTAAAAAAATGATGAAGACGTTTGTCAATAAATTCTAATGAATAACCATTGGCTAAACAAGTCACTTCAGGATAGATCCGTTCTCGATTAAAGTCGTCCACAGATGTACAATAGCGGACAGCTCGAATGAGAGCTGATCGAAGCCAATGACTATGTGCAGCTTTTGAATTATGGATTACATACGGTAGGGTATATTTTGATATCGTTGGATGATCATGGTCGACACGACTATACAAAGTACCATTTCGATTTTCAATATAAGCATCGAGAAATCGAACATGAGAACCGACGTTGATATCAAAATGAACATCCGTATTTTGACTACGTATCATTTTAACAGTTCTACACAATGCATCGCTTGTTTCATTCCATGTAAATATCACTTGATTTTTATACCTTTGATGAAACACACAAACAATATTCAAAAAACTACGAGAATAAAAAGAACAAAGCCCTTACCGTCCATAAAATTCATCTCGCATGCATGATTGTCTCAATAGTAATTTTTGCCATTGAGATAGATAAATATTGTATAGAGTTTCCGTCAGTGAAAAACTCATGGGAGCCCCTTTAGCAAAACGATAAATTTTATGATCGTAATAAAATCGATTATAATGTAGAAATAAAGCTGACAGCCGAACGATTTTTGAAATGGATATATGCTCAATGGCCGGTTCGATAAGGTAATTCCGAAGGAAATCTTCAAGTGCACTTAACATCTGTCCATGAGGTACCAATGTATTAAAATTTGAAATGCTCATTGTAACGAAATTCGTTGTTGGACGAAGACGTTGCCCTTTTCGATCTTCAACATATTGATTGAGTTGCTGAATAAACTGAGTGCAATTCGTAAATCTCATCGAGCCGATAAAATTTTCGACAACAGGGCGTAAGAGTTGGTCTAAGAAGTGAGCTAATCGAGTTGTTGCACTGTGCTGCGTGACAACCACGGGTTGCACTGAGAACGGGCGTGCTTGCTAATAGAAGCAAAGAAAAAGCGAGTTCATTGAATTTCAATATGAACTAATAAGAAGAAAAAGTGATCTTACTTGAGACAGATCGGGTAAAAAATACAAATAGGGTAGTTGAACTTTATCAACCACGACATATATTTTATTGAAGGCCTCTTTGTGTATAGGACCACCGAGGATTGTACGAAATTCTTCATTCAATGTTTTGACTTTTTGAGTTAAATAGTCACGCGCTTGTTGCAGATTTTGTTCATCGATTATTTCACAAAGTTCGAATGTATCTGTTTTGTTCATATAATCATTGCCTGCCTCATCGAGCTCCTTCTTATTTCCAAGATAAAAAACATCGTGTTGATCAGCTATACGTCGTAAAATGAGCTCATTTGCCTTTAAATGATCTCGAATCGTTCGCACCAAGTGTTGCTCATAGAGAGCACGCTGACGTAGTAATGGTGGTAATGAAATGGAAAATGTATTGATGTATGCAGTTTTAATTTCTTTGCTAATAAACATGGATCGAGCTGGATTGATATTCAATTTAACAAATAGATAACTTAAATAATGTTGCAATACTTTGTATTGATTATTCATCATGTCATTCATCGATATACTTGATAAGGCTGATAATGACGCATACATTTGACATGGTGAAACATAGGTAGGCCCACGATTTAATAATTTCAATTGTTCATCAGTGAATAGATGTAATGGACTACCGATAATCATAGTTGGTGCGAAACGAACGGTGGCAAGCGATAAGTTATCTTGTAAATCATCGAAATGATATCGGAAAAAATAATTTATTCTAAAATTGGAAATATATTCGAGTTTTCGATTGATAATATTGAAACGTTGTTGGATAACACCGATTAATTTTCTTGACAATTCTCCATTGGTATTTTCATCAAAGACAGACACGCGACGAACTTCTTGATTCAATGCTTCACGACATTGATGAACTTTATGTTCGGCTTCACCAATAGAATCAGCCATAAGGTCCATCATTTTTTCTTGTAATTCTTTGTCGTCTCGATCGATTTGCTGTTGATAAACTCGAGCATCGTCCGTATCCACTACGTCCACGAAGGATGTCGATCTTAGGGATACTGCCTTTGAATGAATGCTTTGTAATGGTTTATGATAAAAAATTTGCTGTTTTAATTCAATCAAGTCGTGTTTCGATTGCGCATAGGTATACCTTAAATGATAGAGATGTTGAGCACTTTTTATCTAAATAAAGAGCAACAGAAAGGATAGAAAACGTTTTTTATCATGATCATAACTGGTGTAAGCTACTTGTTGTTCGTTTGGCTTGAGTTGTAAATAGGTCCGTTCCAATAATTGATCCTCATACTCATACTCTACCATGGCCATTTCGTAATTCAATTTCATCTGGCATGGAATTATGCTATGTGTTTGAACAAAGGATTCCATAATTTTCTCTAGTTCATCTGTCAAACCAACGAAGCCATGTTTCTTCTCATAGTAGGCTGAATAATAGTATTCTAGTTGTTCATTCAATTTCTGTAAATGTTCACGAACAAGTTTTTCGCAAATGTCTTGCTCTTCATTGTTGCCAATACTGCCACTCCTGTTACTCGATCGTGACGATGCCATATTTTTGAAAGGTATTGGCCAAACCCGTCGATCTATATTGACTGCAACACTTTCTTGTATTTCCAATTGACCAGTACCTGATTTTAGATAAAGCGTCCAGAGTTTTTCTTGAAGATGCGTCACAGCTATTTTATGTTTTAACATAGTCATCTCTCGCAAGTCTTCAATCGAAATCATTGTTCTTCTCTTCATTTGATGATCCATCATTATTGTATCAAATAAGTGATTGAGCCGTTCAATGTAGCCCGGTACGTCGTCACTATCCATGTTGCTATCATTATCCCATATATGAATTTTTTTTATGGGAACATCTGGTGTCGATGGTGTACTTAATGGACGTTTCGTGTGACGAATGAAATGGTCGTCGTCGTTCGTAGATAACTGACTTAATTTTTGCGATAGAATATTTTGGTCTTCAACGATCTAAATCACGGAAGACAATCGTATTTATTTCAGTATCATCGATGACAAGTTCATTGTATGTTTTACTTGATGACCATGGCCTTCGTGAATCAATTCATCGTCTCCTATAACTACCATCACTTCGTCAGTAAGATGATTATACATATAATCAAAATCTTGATCTTATTCTTCTAAGATTTCTTCCGATTCTTCGTCTACATTTCCTTGTTGATCATCTTCATCGTCGAAAATATCGAAGAGATCATCAGACCAACAGATCCCGTTGAGCTGGAAATAGAACAAAATGCTAAGTTAGAAAAACAAAATGATCAAATCACTTACAGATTTCTCGTTATCGTCTAAGTTAAGATCAATCGTCGTGCCTGAATTATGAGTATCTTCAGTCATGATTTATCTAGAATGGAAAAACATCACTATGGAATGAATGATAACTATACGAAAATTAATTCGACAGCAGATAGAAAAATGGAACGAAGCTTTTAAATCAATAAAATCAAGTTTTACACTTAGAAAATAATGTTCGTCAAGTCCAAGGTAATGATATACGTATCATCAATGCTCTGCATCATTTCACAATGTGTTTTTCGTAATACATAAACAATCTGCGCCATAATCTTCGAAGCAGGTCGTCATTTGGAAAAATAGTGGCACCAATACAAATGGAAAAACAAGCACGTACTCTGACCACTAAACTTGAGCGGGAAGTATCTCTGCTTCTCTGTCATCTAGAAACGAGCTTGAAATTTGTATGGTTATTAAAAATACAAAGAAAAAAAACATGTTTAAATCAAAAATGAAACTACTCTTTTGTTCGCTTTCACATCTATAAATATGATTTTGCCTAATGGAACAGTGAAAGCACCAAACTAAAATGCATTTACATAGATAAAGTGAGGAATTCATTGTGTCTCGGTTTTGTTTTCCTTTTATTTGAGTTACACAAATGGTAGTTATTGTGAATTTCAAATTCGAAATAGAAGATCTTGATGGTTTATTGTTCTTGATTATGTTGTTCTCGATTTCGAATCCTCGTTTTGTAGACGAGGATGGACTAAATGCTGACACCAAGCACTGTCAACTTCCATAGAGTTCAAGTCGTTTTCAGTGTCCGCACTCTTAGTGATGACTAATTTTGGTTCAGCATAAACAACTAATAAAGCTTGTAACATGTGACGCATGGCATCCGACGCATTTTCGGGCACTAAAACAGTGGGCGGAGAAGAAGAAGAGTAAGAGTAGAATAGAAAAATAAACAATGAATTTGACCCATTCATGTGACGATGAGCCTCACTAAGATGATTCATTCAAGAAGGATGACTTACATGCTATGACGATAGCTGCGTTGTACAGATCAAGAAATCGTGTCACCCATCGTTCTGATCGATCTCGAAAAAATTCATATTGTTCCAATTTTTGGCGCAATGAAAATTGATAGCTCGGCGGAGGTGGAGGTACATGATCGACACACCAACGTACCAACTGCATATCATGCTTATATGGATTTGGTTCTGTTTCACCTACAAATGTGGAATCTTGATATTGAGCTAGCTGATTTCTTTCCACAGGTGTGATATTGCTCTCGTCAATGAGAACATGTTCGTGTTTCATGGGAGCAAAACACCAATACATCGGTTCACATTTCAAGAAGAGTTGTAAAGCGACAGAACATTGTGTTGAATGTGCATAGAGCTTCCGATGAGCATCACAGATCAATCTAAAATGAATTTTAAAAATATAACTAGGATTTTATCACGTATGCCTGAATAAGGGCCTAATAAATAGACGCGGATACGTACGGGTCACCATCTCGATCTTCAAGTAAACGCTTGGCAACTATCTGACCAATTAAAAATTTCTCATCATTCGACATCCAATAGTACGATGTACTAAATGATTACATTGGCAACAATCGATATTGTGTCAATGCATTTGAATTCTTACGAAAAATTACTTACCCCGCATTCGATCTCGAAATTGAAATTGACACCGACCTATAAAATCGTAACGATGGCAAGGACATGTTAGAGCATAATCACATTCGATGTTGTGCAAGTCTAAATAATAAGATGATATTTGATCTAGATTGGCAATTCATATGAGGATATATCGCCCATGGCAATAAATAATCGACATACATTGTAGGGTTTAGTCATTAATATTATCTCTATTAACTAATGATGAAATAACATCGACTAACACATGGAAATAAAAGTGGTATCAATTGATTCACGAAGTGCACTCTAAATTTTATATCATAATTAGGTTAATATATGGCATCCCTTTTATGCCAAGTGCTAGTCGATATTATCCCATCATTAGTTAATGAAGGTATTATTAATCAGAAAACGTTACTATGTATGTCCAACATTAATCACAATGAGCGATCAACTCATTAGTGACTGCAATTCTGTCCACCGACACGCACAATAGGAGTTGAACAATGACAATGGCTTTGATTAAGTATCTTTACAATAACTCCTACAAATCTTGACAATAAACTACGCGCCCTCTAACCCTCTGCATGTCACATCAGACTTTTGTCTCTTATCAGATAACTTATTTGAAGGGTCAAGTTCTCCTCACTCGACACCTGTTGTGCACACTATAAATCAGACTAAACAGAATGTACTCACACCCTCTCTTTTCTCAGTGACAGATGCTCCTCCTCTTCACATCAAAGGTCTTGATCAAAGGCTGGAGGCAGTGGTGTTGCTATTCAAAAAATAAAAACTAGATTTTCTTATATTTAACGACAATGACAGCCATAGATCCCTTGTTCACCGGAGAAGCTTTTCAGAAATTTAAATACGTCAATTAGAGACACTCGAACCCATAAGGAAATAATCTAATGATATTTAGAATGAGCCTATCAGTTTATGTGAAGCAGATTTTAAACTGAGAAAAAAAAACTAGTAAATAGTGGAAATGAAAGGTTGTACTCCACTACGTAACTAATCGCATGAAAAGGCAACAAATGAACTGACAGGCCGACCCAATGCCTTGTCCTTAGTGGTAGTTCTACCAGAGATGTACCCATTTCCCACCGCTCGCTATAGTCGTATCATTGACTTCAATTTTACACTAGGAGGTATTCCTCGCTTTGTGAAACTTACAACATCACAATTTAAATACACTTGATAATTATTCACAAAACGATGAATCTGATATTTGAAAAAATTCATTGCTGGTTCACATCGTTCGGTTAAATCCAATCGTTCATAACAGAAACGGCAACTCGTATCTCGACAGTGTTTCATGCCACAGGGTAGCGTCGGTGGATTCAGGCAGAATAGGCCTTCATATTGAGAACGTGGTTTCGAATCTCGAAATTGACACGTTTTCATAAAGAAACAGGTTCCTAAAATTAATCAAGAAAGGAAATTTCGTGAATGAAGTTCTCTCTCTCTCTCTCTCTCTCTCTTTCTCGTTGTTAGAACAAACCATCCATTTGTAGATAGAATTCTAAAATAGTAAACCATTCTTCGGTAGATAATTCATACGGTTTTTGTTGCTGTCGAACACAATAATCTTTTAATGTAAACTGTGAACATAGATGGAATAATCGATTTAAATTTATCATTAAAAGTGTTTGATGAACATTCCATTGACGACCACAAGATTGTAAGCATGATTCTACATCAGATTTCAAAGGCATACCTGATTTAAGTAGCATATTGGGATAATTCTCTTCAAAACGATGTGCTTGACGAAGCCGTTGTTGCATGGGAGATACGTCTTTTACTAAATAAACATTATCCAAAGAAACGTTTTTCTTTAAATCAAACGAAACGAATGCCTACGAGGTATATTTGCTAAAAGTGGATAAACTTCTTCCGCATCATCGCCCACAGGAAATATAGGTAGGAAAGATCGTTGAAGAGCTGTTAGAATCTTTGATGGATGTGCCTGGCACAATTGGGTGGAATTGGGATAGAGTGAAAAAGGTAGCCATGCATGTTGTTCTTCTAACGATGGGCTCGGATTCGCTCTCGTTATGTCCGAAGTTTGGGTTGATGCATCCATAACAGCGCCTGTATGATTTGAATGACGTGTCAGGATGGGTGAGACTGTACGAGAATCTAAATTAAATAGAACGATATGAATTCAAACATGGGTCGATTCAATTAGAATTACCGGAGGAATCATGAGGCAAAACGTCTGTAGAAAGTAAACGTTGACGACGCATATTCTATCTTGATATAGACGATGCTTGGTAGTAGTATGCAAGATGAAATAATCTAGAAATGTATGCTTTCAGTAGTGAGTAAAAGATGGAGAATTTCGGAAAGTAAACATCCTATTTCTTATATTTATGATGAAGATCATCAAATAAAAAGCATATTTTCTAGAAATTAATCGAATTCTGTTGCATTTGGCCGACGAATGAGATTTTGACACCATACATCGCAGTTGACCGAAGATGTGTTATCGATATCACTGAACGATATCAATCGATCTAAATGACCCATTGTATTGAGTTGCGTTTCAGCTTGTGTGATAAATAATGCTTCAACCAATCTTCGCAATGCATTCGTGGCATTGCTGGGTACTGGCATAAAATGAAATCAAAACAATATATTCGTTCTTATTTTTCTCAAAGAAATCGACATTTACGTATAGCAATGATCTTCGCTTGATACAAATCAAGATGCGAATTCGGAGAATTTAAATATTTTTTTTCACGGAAAAATCGATCTATATCCATTCTTTGCTCACGACGAAATTGATAACTACTCGGTGGTGTAGGTACATCCTTATTCGGTCTAGTTATAGAGTAGGTAGAAACAAAAAAAAATAACAGTATCATCGAAATATGCTTACTGGATTAAATCATTTTCTTCTGTTTGTTGTTCTTCAGTTTCAGTGTTTCTTTGTGGAATAAAAGACCAATAGTCTGGATTTTCATTAAGAAACCATTGTATCGCCGACGGACACCGAGCTGAATGCTGATAGAGCTTCATACCATCTTTGACCAATGTTCTTCACATCGTTGAATATAAAAATCATCTTATATATTTTCGAACTGACCACTTACTCGAACGATTTCGATTCAGGTCGAATTCGAGCGATATTTTTCTTCCCTAGAAGAGTCTCTTGTAGAATACGATTCCCATGTGCTTGATGATCTACGAATATAAGACACAATACAATCGTTGAAATGGAATTCTTGAGTTTTGTTTTACAAGAGAGACGATCCGCTAAAGATAAACTAGTTTCACCAATATAATCGACTTGAAGACATGGACATGTGAGGCAGTAGATAATATTTTTTGTTGCGCATGTAGCTGGACAATTGAGAATAGATCGATATCCATGGATGAATGTGTGTTGCTGATTGGGTCCGAATTGAACAACTGGTTGATCATGGCGATACGTTAATCGGTAGGATGGATAACATAAACAGCATGACAGTTGATTGCATGGTGTCATCGAATAGCGAGCTTGCGGCTCATTGACACAAAAGAGACCTTTTGGTACACTCATGATGGGCTCTGCTCCACGATAGGAACACGTTTTCATATAGAAGAGATCAACATCGGTTTGAAGAAAAAATTCCAGTGCCACCGCATAATCATCTTCATGAAGGCATTCTTGGTCGGGTCTAGTCGACAAAAGATGACGACGATTGGCTGCTAGCAAACTCATGAATTTCATCAGCCGTGCGAAGTTATACTCTAAAATATCAATGTTAACATTCCATAAACGGCTCAAGAAAAACAATAGTCGTTCATGATCATTGATCGGCCTGATCGACGATGGTTGGTGATATCCATGGGTCCATCTTCGTTTTAATGCTTCGTTATTGAGTTGGCATTCTATATTTCCCATATTCTGAAGTAAGTATCATGGTTATCAATGGTTCAAATTTCTTGCTTACGTGGAACATTGGCCAATAGCAGATGCATATCTGCCTGACTGTCAGACACAGTTGGATACATGGGTAAAATAGAATGTCGTCGAGGATGCCAAGATACTTGATTGGTTGCATGGGATGTATCATCTAAAAGTCCATGTCAAAGATGAAAGTTTAGTGTCAGCGTTAACACCCAGTAGTCTAGCACTGCTCAATTTTAATTAAAATATCTTTCGTTCATTGGCCCAAGTGATCCTCAATATATTGATCCTCTGCCCTCACTCAGTAAAATCAGACTAATTAGTTTAAAAATGTTTCGACTCACCTGTTGTTGTAACTGAATGACGAAACATGATTTAATCGTATTTAAAATAAAGAGCTATTCTAATGAAGAGAAGTCCATCTAGAATGAAAAGTAAAGAAGATATTAATTTATCTTTAATGCGAGTTTACAGATCTGCACTGTCTTAAGATTGACAATCGACATGGTTTCTTTGGTTTCCTTTTTATACATAGATTAAAATTTCAATGAAATGACTGATCTGATGAAACATACCAATGCTCACGGCAAACTATATGGAGCTATTATTTTCATGCTTGCTGTTACTTTTATTTGTATTCGATTTTGAGTGAGCTGATGTTGGAGAGTTTCGTATACGTTGTCTAATGATGCGTCTAGGCCAGTTGAGAGAGAAGTTTGTTTTATGAATACTGCGGAACCTGGATATTATGCTTCAATCATGTTCTCCAGCTGTCACTTGAATCACAATGAACTTCGTTAATTTGAAGGTTTCATACCATCATAGTGTTATCTACAAAGAAAACAACGTATTAATGTCAGAATAACATGGAAGAGAGAGAGAGAGACAACTGAATCAAGTAGCCATCAATAACAGAAGATTAGATTGATGAAAACAATAAGGTGAACAAGATACAAGTCAATACACGATTGAATGCAATAATTGTATGGTTTATTTCAACAATTCACAGATAGGTTTTTGCTGACTTAATAGAGTATGTAAAGAAAAAATATGTTTAGCCTACAAACAAACTTGAATCTTGTTGGCTGATAATGCTCGATGATCTTTGGTTGATGTTGACCAAATGTCATTAAATTTCGATTGAAATTCATAATAGGGACCATAATCATAGAGATAATACAAGTCTATGATGCGTTCATTTTGTTCTAATTCAAGTGCATGGTTTAACGCTTGACGTTGTACACCGGCATATTTCAACAAATGACAACGTAATATTTCATAGTCCACATCATTCATAGAAAATCGATGAGCATCATTGTCAAAGTAGTGATAAAAGTTTTTTAATTCATTGTCAATAAAATCAATCGAATAGCCGTATGTTAAACACGCCATTTCCAGATAGATGCGTTCGTGCTAGAAATCTTAATAAGTTGAACACAATTGCACAGCACGAATAAGTGCAGATCGAAACCATTGTTGATGTTTCAACAAAGGATGGCCAGTAACATAGGGTAAGATTAATTTTGACTTATTCGTGATCGAATGATGAACACGTGTATAGAGGTGGCCCAGGCGATTTTCAATATGAACATGTAAGTATTGGATACGACGACCGCATGCTATATCCATATGAATATCATCATATTTCTCTTGAACGCCATGCAGAAAAGTATGAGGATCTTTTTCTGAATGATTCCATGTAAATAACAATTCATCGTTATGCCGAACGAAGAATTCCGATGTCAATCGAATATCATTCATACTCATTTTTTGCCATGGATAGGAGGCGATGTTTAATAATAAGTCACTTAAATGGACACTCGAAGGCAAACCGTGTTGGAAACGATAAATATTGCCCTC
The DNA here is from genome assembly GCA_900239685.1 of Rotaria macrura. Lineage (NCBI taxonomy): Eukaryota > Metazoa > Rotifera > Eurotatoria > Philodinida > Philodinidae > Rotaria > Rotaria macrura. The sequence goes on along the minus strand of OENT01001865.1, from coordinate 7,705 downwards.
ATAATAGAAGAGATTGAACTTCAAAAAATATTCAATTAATAGTTCTATGGTAATAATGGATATATTCTGAATAGGCTGATTCAAAAGATGATTTGTTAAAACATAACCAACTCGATCTATGATCGATTGATACGTACACATTGTATAGAAGTTCTTCATTTTACTACGTATAAATAGAGTTACCGAATGAAGATGACGTTCAAGAGAACAATATCGATGAAGTTTTTCAATAAAATCATTCTCATTTTGAACCACCGTTGCTTTGAATAGAGACATCATGGTAGGTTGAAGTAGTCGATCTATGAAATTGGCTAATTTCCACGTCAAACTATGATACATGGAAAAATTCGGTTGAACAAATAGGTAGTGATCGTTTTCCAAAGAACTATCGGGTAAGAAGTAGAGATAGCCTAATTTTATTTCATCCATTTTCACGTGACGTTTTTGATAAATCTTTTTGGAGATTTCATTTTTTACCAATAAATTTTCCTATTTTTTATTCATCCTCTGAGCTTGTTTATCTAACAGGCATCGCATATCTCCATCATTGTGTTTTATATGCTTACCGATAAGTTCAAAATCATCCTGGTGCTTGTTCATAAATTGATGGCACTTTTCTTCGAATGTACTTGTTTTCGTTAGATGAAATAGATTCTGGTGATCAGCTGTTCTTCTTAGAACAAGATGGTTCTTATTGAATGATTCTTGAATCGACTGGATCAGTTGTTGTTAATAGGCAGCACATTGACAAATACGTTTTTTGAATTCAAAGTTGAGAAAAGATTTCGTAATGCATCTCTTAGTTTCTGTTCTACTATTGTTGATTGTTGTAAATCCATAGAATAGCTTTGAAAGAGATTCACTAGTTGTTGTTCTAAAGGGTGTGGGTGTGGGTGTGGGTGTGGGTGTGGGTGTGCGCGTGCGTGTGGTTGGGTGTGGGTCTGGGTGTGGGTATGGTCGTTGGTGTCGGTGTGTGTTTGGGTGTGTGTGATGATGTGGGTGTGGGTGCGGGTGTGTGTCTGGTGGGGGGGGGACGTTTGGGTGTGCGTGTGGCTGTGGGTGATGGTGTGGGTGCAGTTGGGTGTGGGTGTGGTTGTGGTTTGAGTTTGGGTGTGCGGGTGTGCGGGTGGGTGGTGGATGTAGTCGTCTGGGTTGGGTTGTGGGTCGGCGTCTGCGTCTGCTTGCCCGTGTTCGTGTGGATGGTTGTCTGTCGGATATCGTGAAGACAAGAGTAACATGAAACCCACAACCACACCCACACAAAAGCCAACAACAAGACCGACCGCCAAAGCGACACCCACATCGACTCCAAGACCAACACCAAGAGCAGATTCAGACCCACGCCCACACACCCACACCCACACCCCAACCCTTTTGAAAACCGTTTATTCATGTGCCCTTGACAAGAAGTCGTTGAATAAAAAACGCTTTTCAGAAGGGTTTATGAAGCTAATAGACTCTTTTAAGGGTATATTACTGCTAATATACCCTAAAGGGTTTATAAAAGTGCAACGTATAGCAAACCCTTACGAGGGTTGATGAACTGAAAGGGTTTACCATGCTAATAATCTCTAAAAAGGGTATATGATAGGTTTTATGAGATCAATAAACCTTTTTGAAGGATTTATTATTCTGCGCCTATTTTTTACAGTGTAGGCTGAAATGATTGAATCTAGAAACGGAAATCCACAGATATAAAACTAAAACACTACTGTTGCCATTTGGTAACAGTGTAAAAATGACTATAATCTTGGTCATGCACTTATTACTATTGATCAACTCATCAATGGTTCATCTATTTAACTTCATTTATTTATGAGAAGTATTTCGGCCTAAAGTGCACTCAGAATAAAAATTTAGAGTCAGACAGATGTATTCTTGAAGAAATACAGGTTTTACAAAGGATACTCTTCTTTGGCGATGATTGGCATCAGAAAAATTGAAATATCTAAACAACAGCACAATATTTTTGAAACGACCTGTGGAGAAACTTTCTCCAATATCTGTTCCTATATCGTATCTGAAAACTGTGACAATAAACAATCATCCCCGAGGCAGCCTCTGCGAAACGGTCGTAGTATATGTGAAATGTTTCACAAGGAAAAGTGGGCTGTATTTTAATAAAAATCTGTTTTTTTTCAATAAAAAAAAGCAACTATTTACAGAGAATAATGTTGTATGATTTGTTTAATAAACTTCTGTGTATTTTGGTTGTAATAAGGCATTCCATTCAGTTTTTTCTCAGTATTAAATAATTTATCATTAAGTCATTCTTCCCAATGGCGTTTAAATGATTCAGCTGTTATCCCATGAAAGTGCAATTCATAATTCATTATTTTCTGAAATAATACAATCCAAATCGAATTAATTCGTTGAAACATGCTTTGTACTAACATTAGTTAAACTATTGTTATTTGAAGGAAATATTGAGAATCGTTGGTGATGAGGTTGATTAAAAAACGACAAATCATTGCTCTTGCATAACTTTCTGTTACTGGTATATCAATTAAATCAGCTGTTATTTCTGATTGAAGACCAATAACACACGTTCGAAAATCGAGATGTGAAATCGAATAACGAAGAAAAAAGTGAATAAATTAAGAATATTCCGCCCAGACTTTCTGAGTTTGAAAATAAATTATACTCGATCGCGTATACACTTTTAAATGTCTTCGATTGATCTGCACAAAAGGTAATTTATTTTTAATTCGAAAAAACCAATTTTGAAGATGTCCCTTATTGTTATTGGCACACGTTAGTTTTGAGACAAGCTAAAATACGACATTGCTTGTATCACAAGATAATCAATGGCATCTGTAGGCGACTTCTTTGCGTACTACATATTAATGAGAAATTCGGGTTGTCAAACTGTACCTAGCAATAGACGATTAAACCTAAAGAGCTTTTGTATTTGTGGAGCAAATTTCGCATGCTATTCAAATCAACAATACATTATTGAGTAGTTCAGATCATTTCTATTCGATACTTCATGAGTTTTTTGAGTCTCGACTTCTAAATAGAATATCTAATGAACATAAAGAGTCTTGCATGACACATGGAGAAAAATTTCTTCTGATCTCTGAAAAGACACAGTCGACGAAAAATGAAATAAAAAGAGAAGAAAAGCATTTGGAAGTAGATGCCAACATTGTTCAAAAATTGTTCTATTGAAATGATCGTCTAGGTTTTATTCGCCTTCGTGCACTGTTCTTCTGAGTACTATTCATTTTTTCTTAATTCCAATTTGATCACAGCTGGAATGGATGTTGTCTATAAAATACACACCATGTAAACGAAATTCAATTTATTGTCTTACGTTCGAAATATTTCCATTATTTGCATAATACAGTGTCCTCTTTCATTTTAGTGTCGATAAATATGATGGAACGACCGCGAACATAAGAAGAGAAATAGGCTGAGAATAAAAAGAACATTCTTAACTATGATTCAGTTGGATGATTTCTTGTTATTAAACTTTTTTCTATGAGTTGATCAATTGTATTTGATTGGATAATGTCAAAAGTGGTTACGAGCAAAGAATGGATATTGATATATAAGTATATAAATATCTTTGAGAACATTATTCCGGGCACAATAAAATCTGAGTCATTCTCAAGTTCATGTATTGGATTTACCTAATGAAATATTAGTAATCATTTTGAAAAAACTGAACAATATTGATGTTCTTTATTCATTATTAAACATAAATAATTAATCTCTAAGGAGTCTAAATAGTTCAAAAGAAAAGCTTTAGTGATACTCTTAATTATGTATCGATTAATAATTTTTCTTCAATTAATCAGAGCAAACTGGATTGATTTCGTATCAATATGTTGCCTAGAATTCAGTGTAATATGAAATGTTCTATTATTGGACCAATTTCAATTGAGCGTATTCGTCTTGCTGCTTCATATTCAAATCTAGCTGAACTTGAAATTATTAATTTTAACCAAGAAATCGCTTTAAATTATTTCAGAAGAAAAATAACTCAATCGGTTATGTTAAATAGAGCTGACTATAGAATGTTTCCAAATTTCTAACTAGAGTTATCGAAACATTTAACCCGTCAAATCCACGTGCATCCCTGTGTCACTTAACATCAACTGCATTTTTCTCTTTTACTCTCAAGCATTATAATGTATCAACTGTGTACGTTAGATGATGATTGCCTTTACCTATAGTTTATGGCTGACTCAAACAATTGACTACTATTGTTCGAATAGGTTATATAACTGAGTGTTCATCAATCATTCACAAAATGGTAAGTTTGAACAAAGAATATCAATTAAGAAAAGAAGGTGACTACCAATTCTACATACTTTTTATTTTTTTTCAAATACTAAATATTTTAAATTTCTTCTAATATTTTAAAATAGACTTCGGTAATCGTCGAAATCGTTGTTAATCTAGAGGAAATAGCTATCTCGCCTCGTAAAAAATACTTAAAACTAGACTGTGTTGCCCTTTTAGGTGAAAAAGTGGTTGACTGCACAAAGTATAATTGTTGACCTATTATTTTGTAATCCAGACGTTTTTATCCCAGAAATGTCTCTCTTTGTGTTAGACGTAGTCAAATGATTAAATGCTTGCAGTTGCAAACGATCATAAAAAATAAATATATATATATATGTTTGACTTCAATTGTATTCATATTATTTTCAAGGTAAGATCGTTCATTATCATGAAGGAAGCTATAAGTTGTTAGTTATCATTTTTCTATCTCCCTCATGTCCTCGAACTTCAATAAATGGATTCCAGATCAGATGCGCACTTGGCATATTGCTGCGATCTCAGCAAGTTTCTTTTTTCGCTGGAAAAAGATTCTCAGGCATTGAGAACGACTGCCTGACTTGATTCGTGTCTCATGCACCCAACCGAAGACGAATTTATCACAGCGACTGAAAACCAATAGATAGACTGATGTACTTCGTGCAGTGAATTACCTTAATACTGATTAGAATGTTATCTTCCGATTAACAAACATGATGGAAAAATTCTACCTCTTCTTCGTTGTATGGCGTATCTCAAAAAAATATAAATTTATATCTTCGAATAAAAGATCGAGCTACATTCATCAATAGTGCTCATCCTTAAAATGAAATTCTTCTTTATATGTCACAGCTTCATTCATTTGCTTTTTCTATTTCTACTTATGATTAAAGTGCTGATTCATCTCGCTATCTACCTACCCAAGACATTCAACAAACTATCACAAATATTCGAAACCAATCTATGGCTTGCATTATCAATTTTATCAGTATTCATCGAGCTGTATGTTCTATCTTCTCACTCCCATTTCAATTTGACCATCTTGAAGATATTGGCAACATATTTGTAGATACTCTATTCAATTATGTTACGTATTTGGTGGTACAAGATGTAGTTGCAATCATCCATCAATTCTTAATTCGGATTCCAGATCTTTTCCATTACTGAATACTTTTCTTCTTATACGTCTTAACTCACAGTCCCTATCTAACATTAGTAAACCTTTATCTAACGATACCCAACCGTATTCGATCGCTGTGTATCCTCATCTCATATCAAGTGACGTGAAAAGTGGAAATATTAATGATGTCGAAGAATTTCTAAATGAAACAAAAGCATATGTACCATGTCTTGCTCAATTATCAATCATTTAAAATGACTTGAGAATTATTACAAAAAATTTTACAACAGAAGAGACACGCACGACGCAGTTGTGTAAATGTGAAATGGCACATTACGCTCAGCACATTGGTAGATTCGAAAGATTTTAATCTTTATTTTCCTTCCTTAAGTATCACACCGGCACTGTCTACTAGTGATGTGATGACTTTTTCATGTAAAATCAATTCTTAAAAAAGAAGTTATTCTATTACTTTGATGACGATCTTGTACTACTAGTCAATGTCACTGTGACGATAACTGCATAGACGATTATAAAAAAGATTCTATAAATAGTTGTCAGAATTCAAAAACTATATTCTATTCGTATCATCATACATCCTAAAATAATCGACATGTTGCCAACAATTACCTACGCATTTAAGGATGTGGGTCTTGTCTTTATCAAGAGCCATCCTCACACTCAGACTCAGAACTACACCCGACACTGTACGTTATCAAAAAATACCTACGTGGCGTTGAGTGGTTCACCCCGATTTACATTCAACGGTAACTAATGAGACAAAAGTATCCGAAATAACAAAAAGCAGATGATACTGGTGAATCAGCAACAATAATAACGACAATCACTAAACAACGTACGATGACAATGACAACAACTATCGATGCCTTACCGGCAGCTGAAGGGGCAGCACAGGTGCTGATATTTAATAACGTCTTGTGTCTATACTAGATCCAAGTTGACCACCAGGTATGATACATGATCCATTTCGACCACGAGAATTATTTGTTAAATATCATAGCTTATCGTACTGGGTATGTAAACGGCTGCCGAAATTACAAGTGGAAGTTCATTAATCATCACAATTAACCATAGACATTGAAGCCAAGAAAGATTATGAAGTATCACGGCGTTACTATAATCCACAATTAGAACACCGATATTATAAAAAATGGCATACGACCTGAATGGTTGTATGGTAGATCGAATATTGCATCATCGACAAGAGAAAGGTGGTCAAACATATTATTTAGTTAAATGCAGGGACTTAGATTATGGCCAAGCAATATGGGAACTTGAAAAAGATACAGAATATACACATTTAGTTGAAAATTGGCAGTAGTATATTGATGATGTCTTTGTAATTTGTTTAGAAACGGTGTTAATGGTGACGCACAAAAGAAGAAGAAAACAAGTTCGTCCAACATGACTCCTCGTTCAAATGGATAACTTGAAGAAAATCGATTCGTCGATGCGAACGGTGATTCAGGTGATGAGAATGAACATTATGGAAAATATCTCCCACCACGTAAACGCTATGAAAAGCAACCAAATTTTATTGATGCATTCGATGGCACACTTCATCCATATCAATTCGAAGGTTTAATTGGCTACGTTTTTCATTTTCAAAAAATATTGATGTTATTCTTGCTGATGAAATTGGTCTTGGTAAAACCACTCAAACTATTGTCTTTCTACGAGCATTATTAGAGGAAGGTCTTTCGCGTGGACCATTTCGAATTAGTGCACCGTTGGCTACAATTGTCAACTGGGAAAAAGAATTTGAATTTTGGGCACCTGATATGTACGTTGTCACGTACACAGGTGATCAAGAAGCAAGATCAATCATACGTAAACATGAGTTTTTATTGGAACGTAAGTGATAATCATCAGTGTAGTCCGTTCATTATTATGTCAATACAAATCAATAAGATTTATACAGATGATAAACTGCATAGATATCATACGAGAGAAATAAAATCGAGTAAGGTTTTAAGTAGAATTTGATTAGATTTGGAAAAGGCACACTAGAAACGATGGTAATTAAAAAAAAATCTGTCATCTACATATGAAAATTAGCTTTTTTTCTATCAAAGTCCTTGATCGATTTGTCTGTTGTTCTCTGAGCTGGCTAGTGCCGTTTCATGAAAGATGCAAATTATTTTAAAGATCAGCCATACAACAAAACTTTGAGACATTCAAAACAATGTGTCATCAACTATCGTTGAAAGTTTTATCAGATGGGAATTCAATCTTAATTACTTGCTGTAATTTTCGATATCAATATCAAGATATGGATAGCTAGGAAAAAGAAAT
>OENT01001864.1:0-24819 GCA_900239685.1 Rotaria macrura | reverse complement strand
CCTGAAAATTGCGGTATTCTGTTGGAATACACGTGGCATCGCTGGAACATGGAAGTAGTCTTCTGACCAAAAACTTTCCTCATTTTTTCTAGTGAGTTCCGAGTAAGTTGGTGTGTCTTTCCGCAAGAAGCCACATAAATCATGGGAAAAAATTTAGGAAAGTTTGTGTTCGAAATACTGCATTCATGCTTCTGCTATAACAGTTGTTTCGCTACAGGATACAGTGATTCGCTCTTACTTTTCTACCGGTTTTCACAGGACCTGGTTTTTTTAGTGAGTGGGAGGTTTTAGCATTGAATGCTGGTGGAAAAATACTTCTGCAATGGAAACAGCATTCGGCGAAACTTACATTCAATGTTGAATTGTGAATTGTAAAGAACTCCAAGTACGAAAGGCTCGCTATCGGCTATTAAAAATGAAGACTTTTTACGAAACCTAATGTCTACGACACTTCAAAGGGTTTCGATTTCGTTGCAAAAATCGGAACCCTTTAGGGTTTCGTGTAGCACCTTTTTTTCTTTCAGTGTGGTATCTACTCGTCGTCTGCTTTACATCATCCTGAGAACAGCTAAATATGTACGTCTTAATATATACGGCTTACTTATCAGATGCGAGATTGGGTCAATTACAACAAGTATAAATTCGAATACTTTTATCTGAAAACCTGAACTTCTGGCAGTCCTTTGGTCAAATTTTTCATAAACGAATGTACTAAGTGTAAATACATAACAAATGTCACCGGTGTCGGTATGAATAACGTTCAGGTATTAATACACTAGGTCAACGATAAAGAAGTATATCTACACTCATAAATCATACCTATGGCTGCTCTTAGCACTCCTAGATATGTTAGTGGTACTAATGAAGGTGCTACTAGCATTCGTGACGATGCCACTAGCATTTCTAAGCATGCTGTTAGCATTTCTGACGATACACTTGTAATATTCCTGATGCTTCTATGACCATCCCTGAAGTTTCCACTGTCATTTCTAGAGATGCTACTTGCACACCTTAAAAAATAATCGTAGAATAATAAACCCTACGGAAAGTGTTTTTGCCAGTCCTAAATCCTTCACCGTATATTAATAAACCTTTTTATCGTTTATTAACGTTTCCTAAACCCTTGAAGGGTTTCGGAGAAGCTCACATACGGAAAAAAGGGTTTATTATACGTTGCAATTTGATTAACCCTCAAGGGTTTATGAGCTTTAAAAGGGTTTAGGAGACATAATAAACCCTTAATGGTTAATCATATTGCAACGTATAATAAACCCTCTTTTCCGTATTCGAGCTTCTCCGAAACCCTTAAAGGGTTTAGGAAACGTTAATAAAAGATAAAAAGGTTTATTAATATACGGTGAAGGGTTTAGGACTGGCAAAAACCCTTGCCGTAGGGATTATTATTCTACGATTAATTTTTACAGTGCCGTCCTAGGGTGTAGGTTAGTGAGGGTGTGATTCACATCTGTACCACATTCGGTATGTCACAGAAACCTCTATTGCTGGGATACGCATTTTAGTATTCCTTTGGGTCTTTTCCGTTGCACTACATATGGACTATCTTTTAATAAAAATTCAAAAAATTCTCGTTGGAACTCTAAACCATTTGTAGCGAGATTATGTGCGAATCGCAATAGCAGACTGTAGAAATTTGCTAGTGTCAATAATAATTCCATCAATGTTGACTTATCTTTCTACTATCTTACTAATGTTGTGCTGAAAGTCAAACTGAATTTTGGATGGAGCAATAAAATGTAATGTGAAGGTTGTGCTCTAACGGCTCACTCCGAAATGATCACGTGCACATGAAATTAGCTATGTAACCCAGAGTAGTGCCTGGTGAAATGGATTCGATATTTACTTGTTCGTTTCTCAAGATTCAAGAATTTCTCCATGGCCATCATCGGAATAAATGTTTCAGACAATACTGAGAAGCTTATTGCTTTTTTGTGAAACTTGAAGTCAAATGATAACTTTCAACGAGAAAATTCATAACAAATCTGAAAATTTTTTACTTTGCAAAAAATTAACTACAGACTGGCGTATTTCACCCAAAAATGTGAAATTTTTTACTCTTTCTTTAAAAAGATTCTATTCTGCTTCATAAACAAGTGTACTTGGAAGTTCCCACTGAATCGGCCGCCTTCGGTAGAAAAGGCGCATGTAAAATTTTCCACATTGAGTAGAAGAATTTGTTGCTTTTCGAGAGGATTACAGAGCAACACAAATTTCTGAAGCGTCGACGAAAAGGTTGACTTCGAAAAAAGCTAACATCTGCAATAGGCTTCATCAATGAAAATAGCCTCTCCATTTTGTTTTTCTTCAAAACTTGTTTTTTATTGTTTCTCAAGGCCTTCACTTTCGAACAGTCGTCGCAAGTGTAGATGCCTTCAATGACAAAACCTTGAAGTAAACTTATGAGTCTTTCGTACAGTTGTCTTTTTCTTAGTAGATTTTACCACTACACATCATTCCAAGGAGATTGCAGAAAAATATTTCCTGTTTGGAGAACGATAAGATGAACTTTGCAGAATTTATTATTTTTTCCTAAAGTTCGCTTTCTTTTGCATAAAGCATGATTGAAAACAACAAACACTTTAATTAATTTTTATTTAAGGAGAAATTACTGTAGCAGCTCTAATGTAAAAACTTTGACCTTCTCTCTCACATATGACCATCTCGAGTCACACCTCATGTAATAAGGCGTGTACCGTTTAATTTAATAGTAAGCGTTTATTTCAATTTAGCATTTTTGCTTCGTTCATGGAAGCCGGTTTATGTTGAAAACTACTATGTTTGGTGCTTTTTCTTTCTAAAGGATGAACATTTTACATTATTTTTCTCAGAATGACCCAGATGATACGCTTTTCTCATTAATTTCTCGTATAGCAGACCCTTGAATTTTGAAAATAACTCATTTACCACAGATAGAAAAACATTTGTACCTGGCGATTGCTCCATTCGAGATCTTATCAGACGTCAAACCTGGGTGGGATTGGGGTTGCGGCTTAGCATGTGGGGTGGAAATCTATCTCAGTGTGTTGGTTTTTGTACCAGTGGGTTTCAAAGGGACTCACACTCACGCTCGACCCCACAATAAACAAATTTTAATTGTTTCAAAATATTTTACTTTTCAAACTGTTATACACATCGATATATAGAAGTCAAAACCAATTCAATCAAGATGAAGAGCTTATCCCATGGTGCCAATAATGTAAAATAATGGACATTATTTTTCGTTATTGGCTACATGGGATATATTGTACTTGAGACCAGATTAAAGAAATTCAAAAGGATTTCATTTTACTTGAAGTTTGACAATGAGACAAAACCCCATTGTAGCACCACTAGTAATAAGAAAACGTTTCATTGAATCATAGTTAATCGGTTTGTCAATTTTCGATTGTCAGATAGGTTTGGTGTGAGTTTCAACGTATAGAACAACTGCATTTCTAGATGTACACCGTTGTACTCGAGAGGGACACTATAGACGAGCTAAGGCAAAAAGGTCTTTGTTGAATTGGAATATAAGTTACGAAAGAATTCCTACAGTGCGCTCTGTATTCAGAACTCTCTTGATATTTTGAAAAAACAAAACCATTGTTTAGATATATGACATAGACTGTGGAGTCATTAGATTTGGGTGTGCGTGTGAATTAAAACGATCCATACTCATACCCACACATAGTGACGACGCAAGGGACGTGCAATCTAGTACTTTCGATTGCTATGAACGCAAATATATTCTGCTAAAACACGTTGTTTAAAATAAATAGATAATTTCTAAATTCAATAAATGGCAGCTAGAAATTAGAATCAGTAGTTTCTTCACTAACGGCAAGCATTGGAAATAGTGCTTGCTATGCGCTATTTATAGTTTTGCCGTGATCGCTGGATTACGTTCTTTCGGTTAAATGAATAATAAAGTGATCAATGTATCAAGTTTGTTGCCGAGATGAAAAACGAGCAAAGAGTCCGTATTTTGGTCGCATTGTCGCTTTGATCTCGGGCACAATCTTCTGACCAGGAATCAGTTTAAAATCACATCGCTGAACAAGTAGGGCCAGAATAATTTTGGCTTCAAGAAGAGCAAAATTTTGACCGATACAATTTCTAGAACCAGCAGCGAACGGCAGGTAAGCATATGGATGGCTTAATTTTGGCTTTAACCCTGTAACTGGGTCACGTATCCATCGAGTAAAATCGAACTCTAGTGGTCGATCCCAGAGATCCGGTCGCTGATGAAGAACCGGTATGTTGACTACTACAGTACATCCTTTGGGCACTCGCAGTTCATGCTGAGTACCTTGTCCGATAGTATGATCATGAATACATTCTCGAGCAAAATATGGAGCCGGTGGATAGAGCCGCAAAGTCTCATTGAGTACAGCACCTATAACAGATAGCTTTGCCATATGTTCCGATTTTGGTAGTTCACCGTGCGGCAAGACGCTATCGACTTCTTTTTGACACGCTTGTAAAATATGCTCGTTCGTCATTAGAACATAAATAGCCCATACCATCAAACTGGACGTCGTTTCATGACCAGCGAGCACGAATGCAAGTGTTTCATCTTTTATTTCACCATCTGAAAACGATTGTCCATCATCATCCACTGCTGAGAGAAGGAGATCTGTGACAAGAAAAACGAACAAGGATAGAAGGAAATTTTATTGATGAACCAGATCTCTAGTTCGAGACATTGCCAACGTCCTTTCAATAATCGGAAAAAAGACATACCTAAAAGGTCATCATTTGAACACAGACTCGTCGATTTACCCTGTCTTCGATCGGCGATGACTCTGTCGACAAAATCACTCACTTTTTTCGCTCCATCATCGATAGTTTGTTTGTACCAGAATGGTAGTTTGTTTAGCAATGGAATTTTGTTGATCATTCGTAAAGTACGATAGTTGATGGCATCCAAAACCTCGTTGAATGCGAGACAAATAATCTTTTTGGCATCCGGTATCTGTTCAAAACTTTGTCCGAAAGCACATGCCGCAATTATTGAGAGTGTCAACGAATTAAATTCCGATTTGAGATCAATTTCTTTCGTGGTAGTTTTGTTGAATAGGTCATTAATTGCTTTTTCACTTTCCCTCGCCATAATAGGAACCATGAGTTGCAGCTGCTCAAAATGAAAAGCTGGTTGAAGCATTTTACGAGCACGTGTATGTTCGGAACCTTGCATGAGAAGTACATTTCGATGTCCAATTATCGGTCTTAGTATACTGATGAAATCAGTTGGTTTTTGATAATTATCTGCTTTCGTCCGGCTCAAAACTTCCGCCAAAACTTCAGGTTCGCTACAAAAAAAGCGTGTGAATGGTCCATAGCCAAACAGAAAGCAATGACCATGTTTCTTGGCTAGCTCATTAAAATAAGTTATAGCATCCGTAGATTTTTCTGCTCGCTGATAATCTTTCATTTGGCCAAGGAGTGGTATGAATGGCTCACCACGAATACCTTGTGTATGAAACGCATCGTATAATACTTTGGCTGGCCGAATCAACTTAATATAGGTAACGATAATGAGAATAATGATGATTGAAAGAACGCCGAAGACGGTAAGTAGTATCATTATTTTATCAACAGTCCAAATTTATGATTCTCTATGATTGAAGCTTGATGGGAAAGAGCGGCAATCTGTAAATGTTTTTCTTCAAAAATAATCCTCGATAAAGCGCACGTGCTCTTTTTGATTTTTACAGCAAGCCACAACGACATTATCTTATATCACCGTTTGTTCTCTTTCACTTACATATTGGTATATTGACACAAAAGAAAACGAATACAAATATTATGCTTAAGTTAGGATCCTACGCATGCGTCATCATTTAAAGAAGCATTTGTAATACAAAGCAGTCATGCACTTTTCTTTCCTAAATATAATATTTGCGTGTATTTTGGACTGACGCATACATATTACAGCAGTGTGTTCTCAAAGCATTTTGTTATTAAAAAAAATAAGAGAAACAACAAAATGCAGTCAACTGTGGTGTTTTCCTTCCAATATGGCACAAATCAAATAGAACGCTGAAATCCAGTGAGTTGGAGTCATCGACCCAGTCCATTGATCTTTTCTATTGATTTGGTGAGTGTTCGAATCAACTTCACAGTTTTATGCAAATTTTGCAAATTTTGTTCATCCATTCCATGACATTGATATAAAACTTAATAAAAACTTATACTTTTTAACTAATTGAAAGATTTTTTTCATAAGAATAAAATAGATAATTTGAGTATGGTGTTCATCAAGCAGTAAGAATGGCAGTTGCTTTTATAGTCATTCTATTATAACGCTTGAACATCAAATGAAATATTTGAAGAAAACTTTCTTTCTAGTTAATGATTACCGAGAAAATATTTATTGATGGAAACTGTTCGAACAATGATCCTATTAATCATTTGCCAAAAATTAAATCATTTCATGTTCAATATTCACTCAGGGCACATGAATTATAAACATATTGATATTCGATCGAATGAAGATATTCAAGCTTTGACGAACTTCCTTTTCAATATGTACTTTGTGTCAAAATATCCAAAACATTTCGATTTCTTCACAAGATAATGTCTTCATAGTTTTCAACCGCAAAATAAAAGATCAGGTGATAATAATCAACATGTAGCGATAACTGAATACTCTTATTGCACAGATTTATTTATGGCGACTATATAGAACAATTTCTTCTTCATTGAAAAGAACTTTTATCAAATTATACTTCTTTATCGGTAGATTGTAACTTACTTCAACGAGTATAACAAAATCATTTCACAAGAGATCAGACAAGAGTTACTTCGATGAACATTCATCTTTTGTTTCTATCACATCAACACAATTTATCAAAATAATTATCAATATTTTCCTAATTTCCAATCGTTTCATTAAATAGAGATAATTAATCATTTATTCTATCATTTCTGCAAAACTATATTTGTTATAGTCAGCTTTACAAAATTGCAGAGCTCTGATTTCCATATTTGTCTTTATAATTGAGTATTATCATTAATCTAGTCTTCAAAAATCAGAACATGAACTTTCGTGAATCGTAATTTGAGGGTGTAACTTAGAGGTGCCACAGATCCGATGCCTTGGGATTCGGTACAAATAGATTCGGGTTTATTCTCGACTGAGATTCGGATTTGGACTTGGGTTAGGGTTCAATCTTAAATCAGCCAAGTCTAGTGAGAATTCTTAAGATAGAGTATCAGCAGAGAGAAAAGTCTCTCATATCTCATAGATTGATATGAAATTGTTTAGATTTGATATAGATTTGGGTTTGAGATTGAAATTAAGTTTCAGTGTAGCACGACTACAAAATTGGACTTTTGTTAGGTTAAAAACAAATCTTAAGTCCAAATTCAAGCCCAAGTCCAAACCTCAGAGATTTGATGATAAATCGCGAATCTATTCAAGATTCGCTACACCTCTGGTATGGGCTATCTCTAGATGAATACTCACAACCTAGAATACTTGCTGTTGAAGCTTTTTCACGGTTAGAAACTCGTGTGTATAATTCGATGAGAAAAATAAAGCATTCGTAAACATGTAATCGTGGAGAAAAATTTGTGATTCTAGATATCTTAAAGATAGTTCATGTTTCAGAAGAAAAGTTGAAAGCTCTATGGTGAAAAATAAACTTTATCAGTGCGAAATATTGTTTTCATCATTCTGTCAATGTAATTTTACACACACGCTTTTAACACATATCACGTCAATTTCATTCACCGTCGGAGTCCTAGAGAAAAATTGTATAAAATTGATGATTGGAGAAGTATTAACCAGTTTACGACGATTAAGTTTAATGATTTTATTTAGCATGACTCTTCCTTCATTGAAGACTTATTCATAAATACATATGTTTTCTACGTGAATCATGTTGGAAATTTTTCAAGGAAGTGCATTTGTGCTCGAATAAATAGAAACCTTCTATGAAAAAATCAGTTATGAGTAATCAATGCATACTCTTAAAAAAGATACACTTTTAAAAGAACGATGAAAGAATAAAAATGTGTATATTTGAAGAATTCAAGTAAGAGACGATTTCTTTTTTTAACGGAATATTTTAAGACTATATAAATACATGCGAATCGGGCATTAGCACACGAAAATATTAATCAATGAAAATGATTATTAGTTACCTTGTCATCACCCTATTAATTGCTACTGGAAGTACTTCCAATGTAGTAAAATGGTACTCCGGACATCTACCAACACCTTCAGGGTTAGAAGCAGATGTAATCTTTAATGGAAATGTTGGTAGACTCTGCACAATGTATGGGGCAAAAGATCGAGGTAGTTACGTGTCAACAGAGCTTTGGACTGCGACTGATCGAGGCGGTGTCTTCAAGAAAAACTGGTATTATGCGGGCCCCCGATATTGTGTAAACGATACATTGATCGCTGTTAAAGAAGGTGCTAGAAACGAAACGAATCCAGCAACAATGTGGACATATAATGGGGGATGTGGAGAATCTGTGCATACAATAGGCTGGACATACGAACTAAGAGCATTGATGATTTGTGATTGCTGTTAGTTAACTATAGTTTACACATTTGCTGTTTTTCCTTTGACAAAGACCATAATTACATCTTAGCCGAGAGTAAAATAAACGAAACAAGGTCAAACAAGTTACCAAGACGTCAGCTATATAGCGTGGATGAACTAAATGACTTATTTGAATCTCGAGAAGATTCGTATTAGTTTCAGTGGAAAAACAGACCAACTTAACTCTTGACGAAAAAGATAAATTCGAGCTGCTATTCTCATTTCTTGCTTTTCAGCGATGAAATAAATCTAATTTACATGAATTGATTGAACAACAACTGTTTGTGCTTTATTGATAAAAATAAAAGAAATGCTGTGCTCAATTCGGCAACACGTTTCGTGTTAATTATCTAAAAAGAAACAATCATTGCTGCTTTACATTACACATGTTAAGTACTTAAAAGAATTCTATTAGGAAGCGAGTGCATACATAAAAGAAAAACATAATATAGCACATATAAAAGAAAGAATGAAAAGGCAAATTATATGGCAGATTCCATATTTTTCTACTTAGTATTAATCTGTTTGTGTTTTCATTTGCTTCAAGTGTCTAGGCTTTCGAAATGAGTGTCGCTGTCGGTGGATATGAATATGGCTGTTCGTCGCTCTTCATCTAGTTCTGGTTGTCGGTGCTATATTTTATTTGATCAATCCATGTCTACACACTAACGTCCAACGTCTCTCCCACCCTAAAACACAGTCATACACACACATCCATCACTAGTTACCATTTATCTTAACTTAGAATCAAATATCTATTTTAGGTATAAATAATTAGAAGAATTTCTTTTAACTGATTTGATTTGAAATGAATAACATTCATTACTAAACTATTCTATAATCAAGCTTCATTATAAAGATATTCTAGTTTTAATACTCATGATGACAATCTTTGAATTATGATTGATTTGAACGTGGTACATATGCAACAAAGCAATTAAAGCCACCATCTGTCAATAGAAATATATCTAGTTTCATATTCTAATAATTATTATTCTTTCAAATTCAACTGATGATAACTAAAAGTTGTATTACTTCAAAAAGTATACCTCAGCAGTAAAGAATAGTCAAAGTCAATATTATTTTCAGCTTGAAATCCAATTTATTCCTTTATTTCACAAACAAACACTTATTTAGTAACTATTATTTACAATCATGATAATATTCTAGCTTTACAATTGATATTCGTCTAACAAAAATAATCATGTTCACCATATGTAGTCCAAAAAAATGATCATTTTTTTTACCAGATTCATTTCGATTAATAAGCCGATACTTTGAAGAAGAGCTTTCTACACCAATAAATAAATCTTCTATAGTAGCAGGTGCAATGTAATCATTTGTATCAGAATGAAACAGTACTGGTATTTCATCAGCTAGCAAACCATCCCAGGAAGAAGGTTACAATTATGCGTATTTTTGCCGTAACTTCGCCGTATACCATCAAATACGGCTTTGTATGAAATGTATATTTTCACCTGGGATGTGCACTTTTAACCGATTCTGACAAAGATTCCTAGGACGAATTTTGAGATATTTCAAAAAGTTTTTTAGTTTGTCGATATTCGAAGATAATATACTCAATTTATTTATAGCTGATATCCTTTGATCTAAACATGGAAAGCAAAGTTCACAATACATTAGATAGAATATTAATGAATAAAAATAAATAACGATCAATAAAAAAACATCCATGAATTTTAGTGATGCTAGAAACACAATTCATAGGAAAGTGTTGTTGAAGCTCACTCATTTTTAATGAACTTTTATTAAAGAAATAAAATTTTAAATTGAATTTTATCAATGTGAATTAGTCAAGAAAATATATAGAATAGAATTACAGAAAACAATGGCCTGGTCTACACTAGAAAAAATATTGGGTATAAATTTCAAATGAAGTCTACATGCGTCTATACTTATAAGTTTAATTCAACGATCAGAACTGAGAAATGACCATTATAATGGAGTTGAAGTGCATAATTTTAGCACTTGGGAACGAAAAAATTGTCGCTCCTGTCTTTCTTTGATAAATATCGGCAGACCAAAGAAATTTGTTAACAAAGTATCTATCATTCTAAAACACAGTATTAACTATATGCGTATCTTCTGCTGAAAGCTACTGTATTAATCAGAATCCAAGACTTCAAGATAAAGTGCTGCTTTATACTGTCCAACAATAGAGGAGTTGTCAATAGAAAAGAAAGGTATTTCAATGAGTAAGTGTATCAAATTGGATTCTCATTGGTGCATTAACTTTTCAGTCAGTCTCTTTTCTTAATACAGTAACAAGTTTTGTAGTGCAGATAGGGTCTTAATGAAAATAGAACCCTCAGATTATTAAAAATATCCATATTTTACTTTGAACGAACGAAAGTTGATACAGCAAATCAGACAAAATTTGTTACGTATTCGGATCTCAATGATTTTTGTGACGTCTCAACGAATATCTGATGGTATGTCGTTCTCGAGATGATCGCGACACAAAACAGGGAGCTTGGATGCGAAGGTCATGGAAGAAACAAAAGGTGACCGCGATCGATCGCTATACAGTGAAAAATTGTCAGATTATATGAGATTCTATGAGATGATCATCGGAGTTTTGTGCAACAAAATCAAAATTATACTTGATTTAAGAGATTACTTTTCATTAAAAAATCAAATTAGCTTGGATTTGGAGAATTTCAATCGATTATCATTTTGATTTTGTTGCACAAAACTCCAATGATAATCTCATTGAATCCGACAATTTTTCACTGAGTATACAGTGCTTCGCACCGTAAAAATTAGACGCCCACTCTCACAATAAGTAAAAAAGCTGTCAGTACAATCACGAAAAAGCTTATTTATTCATGTCCATAACACATGTAAATACAACTGATTATAGATAATGAAATGAGTAAACGATTAAATAATCAATTAGACGTTTTCTTCACATATACTTTGATTTGTTTGGTAGCCATATGTTTTACTACGGCTTCTTCTCAAGCTGTTTATGACGTTTTTCAACTGACTGATCTGCAGAACAATTTTTCGATTTCATGCGGCGACGAGAAATCTTTATGCTCGGTATTATGTAAACAACTTGTCCAGAAAAGACGATTGTTATTGAATCGACAACTGATTGTCCCTTTTCTATAAACTATTGTCTCTCCCAGTTTCGCTTCCTCTAGTATCACAAAGTACGCGTTGCTAGGCGTCAATTTGTGACGCGTTGCTTTCGAGGACAGAACTTGAGAAAAACATGGGTGGAATGGGATTTTGATTAAAATTCGAATATATACCCAGTTTTAGGTCGTTATTACACAGATGAATAGTTTCCTTATTATTACGTAACTCGCAAAACTGACGAATTTTAAAGGAGTTCGACTTCTTTCATTTCAAGATTATTCAAATCGACAAGATAGGCAAAAGTAAGGCAGCAGTCTCTCTGTTCACATGCAACACAACTGCACATAAAACTAAATATAGGTAATAAATTCTCTACATAATTAAATGATCAATCAAACACGATCTTTGGAAATATGTCAATACGTTTTGATCTAGTTTTCATAGCGATGAAGTTTTCCATCATTAGTTTTTTTTTGAGCAGCTGAGAGATAGAAAAAACATGTTTTCGATTCACAAAGGCGACAAGAAAAATCCACAATCGGCATAGAGCCTAAAGAACTTCATGAAAAACTCTGATCGGCAATGATCGTAGGATCAGGCATTCGTTTTTATCGAAAACTTCACTTTTTTTCGAAACTCGCGAGCTGTGCTTCCTCTACGAAAATAATCACGCTCTTCATGTATAAAAGAAAATTTCATTCTTTTTACCCGATACTTTGGAGTAGCGCTTTCTACACCAATAAATAGATCTTCTATAGTAGCTGGTGCTATGTAAGCATTTGTATCAGGACGAAACAGTACTACTATTTCATCAGCTGGCAAACCATGTGCAGCTTTAAAGAACTGATACAAAGATTCGGAGCTGGAATTTGGAGAAATTTGAAAAAATTTTTCCGTTTGACGATATTCGAAAATGATATATGTCGATTTATTTATAGCTAATGTTGTTTGCTCTAAATAAAGATTGCGAAGATCATAATAAAACAGATCGAGCATTAATGAATAAGAATAAATAATGATCAATATAAAAATAACTCGGTGTTTTAGGCATGCTCGAAACAGAATTCAACGGAAACCACTTCTGAAACTCACCCATTTTTAATGAATTTTCGATTGAAAAATAACCATTTATATGGGATTTTGACAGACAATGTGAGTTAGTCAAGACGAGGAGAACTTATGCAATCGATTGGACTAGAAAATCGAGAAATTAGTAGATGTCGAGGATAGAGGACACCACAAAACAGTTATAAATCAGCATGGAAAATGCGTTTGGAGTTTCGGTGTGAATGTAGGCGAAAATAGATTGATACCTCTCCCCACACTAACACTATGATGTTTAATATTTTCAATATCCATCCAGGCTATGTATCGAGACCTGCGTGACTTTCTCTCGGTCACGGCTATTGTGACCAATTTTTAAAAACACATTCTGACGGTGATCAAAATTTAGTGACAATTAGTCGCGATCCATTTTCATTAGAGTTATGTAACGGTTGTTTTTGAACTTAATAGAAGAATTAAATGTTTTATCAAGTAATGTTCTCCCAATCTGTATCACAATAGTCTGAAAGAATGTGTTACTTCAAAAGAAAGAAATATAACAAATACAACATAGGCTCAGTAGCAGTAGGAAATAGATATAACATAAATGCAATCGAAAAATTCGCGTAGATCCAATCAAGAAAAAAATGAGCTACGGAACAATAGATAGCGTTTGTTGGGAAAAGTTTCTTGCGTACACTAGTTAACAAGTTTATATGATTATGATGCGTATTTAGCTATCAACTTAAGCGATAATACTGCACACACTTCAGACTGAAAAAAAAGGAGAAGTCGTTCTACAGATCAATCGTACAAATAGTCTTAGATAAGACAATGACATAGTACTGATAGTATTTAAAATATTGCTTGGATTTCATATTTTTTGGTATGACCAAAATCATCAAACATCAATATTTTCTGTGTGGCGTCTTCTAAAACCAGAGGAGACAAAAACGGCTACAAAAAAAGTAATCATTATTTTATTGATGGATATCGCCACGGAAAAAAATTCGCTGGTAAAACGCGGTTCCACACGTTTTCCAAAACCGGATAAACGGTCTGACTCCAGCGTTTTTTCAATACGCGACATGACGCGATATTTTAGAGCTGTAGAAAAATGCTGATAATCTCGGTTTCTGAAAATTTCATTGTTAACCTGAGTTCGGTTAGCAATGCCAACATGATCCTTCTGTGAAGGCGAGGTAAGATACCCTGCGAGAGGTAGTGTAGTCAACTTGAAAGTACCATTACTTCGGAGTCATTTTTCAGGGAAGAAGTTGTGCTAAAATTTCAATTCAAGCATAGCAGAAAATTTTGGGCACGGCATCTATTCTGTCCATACACACTCCATCGCTAAATTAAGTAACACACGAAACGTGTACAGACAACATTGGCGATATATTTACTTCTGCACCAAAACTGCAGTTTCTAGGGCTATAACGTGGTTTTATGAAATGGTACGCCACGAAAAACTGTTTTTCTGATGGCAGATATGGTGGAGTGTGACAGGGATGAAGTTTGTCACAGTATTTGAATTCTCTAATTGTATGATACTGTGGTTATGATCAGGTTCACTGCGGTTTTAAGAAACGCAACTAACCACGTTTTAAATTAAACGCGTTTCGGACAATTTTCACCGCGGTTACTGAAACCGAGACGCATCGCGTTTTTCTTTACCGCAGTTATAAACGTATTCACCGCTGTTTTGTGAAACCGGGATTTATGTGGAGATAACCGCGGCTATTTGAAAACGCGGTTGGATGCGGTTTTATCTTAAATTTTCTCCGTGGGTCGATGATAAAACTTTTCACAATTATTTCATATGTAACATAGAGGCATTGCAGGTCTCACTATAGTATGAGTTCTTGGCATGTTGGTTAACTTTGAATCAAGTACTTGCCACTTCAGTATAGTTGTTTTAAAGATGAAAAGATTATGCTCGTAGAAGTCTTCAGTAACATAACTGAGAAAACGGTTGCTTGTTTTAAACTTTACCATTTCTAGAACTATGATGCCACCAAACAATTGATCCATGAAAACTCAATATTTAGATATTTTTGTTCTGTTAGAAGTGCGACACTAAATTCAATACTGATTTATCAAGATTTGTTTCGAAAACGTTAAACAATCGGAAAATAAGTATATTAAATGACGACATGAATCAACCAGTGGATTAATAAAGATCACCAGTCGTTTTTTGCTTGTGTTTATAATAAAAATAATGCATCGGTTTTCCATTTCAAAATAGAAGAGACGTGACAATTATTTGAATAACTGTTGATACGACGAGCATAGAGAACTACGGTTTTCATTGTTAGAAAAAGAGAATTTTGGCTACATGTCTGTCCTAAAATTTTTTCGATGAATAATTGACCACTAGAATGAGCTTTCGATGGATGTTTTTCGAGCAATATTCTGAAGACACTTTTGACTTGATTTGGAATTTTTATATGATCATTCTATAGGACAAATTTTTCTCTTTAGATGTACATAGGGCCAGAATATCTAGCTTACTTCCTTCGGAAATTACAGAGGTTTTGACTGGGCATCTGTGATCTCCTCGAAACATTTTCGAAATCTTGACAGATAGCTCTTGATAGCATCACAACCAGTATTTTGAAAATTCTAGTCTTAATCTTGCTTATGTACTTATAGATGAAGTTAAGAACTATTTTTTTTTGTTAATTCAATTGAACTCGTTATCAATATTCCTACTTCTCCTTTTAAAATGTCAGGTTCTCGATAATTGTCTTCTTCAGTTCTTTTTACTGTATAATTATTTCTTTTTATGATAGATTATCATCAAGTTAATGAATTTAGTTTTTTTATACTTGGGGTACTGCTGTTTAGGTTCCTGTTAAAATCGTTGGTAGCAATATGATATTGCAGAAATATTCAGATTACGGTGTTAATAAGTTTGAAATCACTGTAATTCCTGGAGTATGTAAGGTAGATATTCGAGTCGTATGTACATGCGAAGAAAAGAATTTGTCCCATAGATTATTCAATGTTCCTCCTTTCATTGTTACACAAATAAAACATGACAGAAGTGCAAGCGTGTTTTTGACTGCTAATTGGAATTTGATACGGATTCAAGATTAGTCAACTATGAAATTTGATAGATGTCGTGTGATTTATATTTTTCATTAAAATAAATCCAAAGAAAAATATATCCTAATGATTTTTCTTTCGATTGCCATTCAAAAATAACTGCAGTATTTTAAAGACTGAGTCGTTACGATAACAATTACTTCTTTCTTTTATCAAATGTTGATGAATCATCGAATGGAAGTGGTTGTTGTAAATTTTCGTTTTTCTAAAGAACTTGTTAGTGAATGCGGAGCTTCTTTCTCATGGTGATGAGCAGATTGAGGATGGGCTTGTTGCTGATTTTTTAGATTAAATCGAACGTGTTTCGAAGAAGTTTTTCTAAGTTTGACTGTTGATATTTTTTGCGATTGTTTGTCTGTTACTTCATTGTGACTATGACGACGAAGACGAGCGAAATGATCAGGATTCTTTGATCGATGTTCGAAAGTTGATGATGATGATTTACGATGAGATGTTGGCGTTTTCGATAAATGATGAAAATGAGGTAAAACGTCGTCACCAGCTGCTACTCGTGCATTATCAACAGCTTCGAAAAAACTGCTCGGCAGTTGATAGGAAAATTTGTGAACCGATGATTTCGCTTGAAGTTTTTCTTTTTTCTGCGGCGTTCTGAATGTCAATCGCATTAGACGATTGATGATACCAGTTTTGCGTTCTTTGCCTAACGCCATTTGTCACGTTTTGGTTGAGTTTCACAGACAGTGAAATAGATGCAACCAAGCGCGAAAAGAAGAAAAAATAAGTTTCTTTTCTTCACACTCGACTGGATGTCATGATTTTCTAAGGTAACGGATGAATCACAAAATTATAAATTCCACTCAAGTATTCACCCACACTGACACGATGAAATCTTCGGAAATAGGTTTTTATTTATAGGAACCAACAAGACCTGATAAAATACAATCTATTGATGAAAAGTCAATGCTATTATGAGCACATGCAAGACAAGCAATTTTTCTTAATAGTCATAGTACAAAAAAAAAGAAAGAAAATCTAAAAACGATTACATCGTGTTGTGTGTGTGACTCAGAAACACATTGGCATTTTGCACTGGTTGGAAATACTTCCGCCTTTTTCAACTTTCAGAATGTTATGTTTCTTTTCATTGTAAAGAAACATTCTAATCATCTAACTAATGCTTCCGATTTCAGCTATTTGACATTGTTTGATTTTAGAAAAAAATAAAAGCGAAACTTTTAGACTAAGTTCTTATTATCATTTTATTTGGATTACTAAAACAAACGTTATCTGTGAAAGTTAACATATAGATACGATGTAAAAATAGATGTGCATTAAACGAAGAGATAATAGAGTAACTAACAGCCATTCTTCACTTGATATTTATCTATAAAACATGCAGGTCTGGTTATTTCTATTCGCTTGTATTCTAACCACAAAAGCTCAAGATTTGATTACATTCGGTATCGGACTTTCCAGTCAATGGCTATATCCAACCGAGGTTATAAAAATTACTGCATGGAAATTTATACGAGATTTTGAAATTTTTATGTACTATATTATTTAGACTGAAATTTTAAATCACACTCTTTCTTCGAGCTCAGATTATGGTGTTCTAACTCATTTTTGGACAACTGGGGATCCGGGTATGTTGTAATTTATTTCCCAGGTCATTTTTGTTAAGGGACAGTTCTGCTCCTTTTTTTAGCTATTGACCAATCTACTTTTTCATATTACATTGACGGAGAAAGTGTACCATCGATTCAATTTGTAACTTATATGTTAGCTGGCGCTGGATTCAATGATCAAACTGCGCCCTGGGGAACAAAGTGGATGGGCAAAGGTGCACAATCTGGTGGTTGGTACAATAATTTGTAAGCCACATACCAGCATATTCTTCTTATTTTATTTTTCAACTCTATGCCAAATCTTACTTAGTCGAGTTCCATTTCAAAAATCGATTCGAGTCACGGGTAAATTACCATCAACTGCAACGGATAAGAAAATTATTTGGGTGATTGTACGTGGAACTGAAAATTTACCAACATCTTTTCATGGTTTTCAACTTCCATCTCATGCTCGTTTGACTCTACATAAAATTGAAAGTCAACCATATGATCCAATAGAATGGGTGCGCGTTGCTGATATACCTACTGGCCATGGTCTACTTCTTTCACATACCTTAGCTGTTTCAAGTGGTAATTTAAATTTCTTAGAAGGATGTTATCATGCTTATCCTGAATATGAACAAGAATTTCCTGGTTTAATTGTTTCTACTGGAACAGAAGATTATTTTGATAGTGCTTTCTATTTCAATGCTGGACAATTTCATTTTGAAGTTTCGGGCTACTCACATTTTCGACAAGTAACAAACGACTCGCTCGAATGGTCAGCCTATCGTATGCATGATTTAGATCCGATATTTTTTACAAATGGTTTTCGTTTTGAATGGAGAAATGGTGATGTTGTTGATGATCATGGTTTCAAATGTATCGTTAATCAAGGTGGAAATATTGTCGGATCACCTACGAAATCAAATGTCACATCATACACATGGGTTTATGTTTGGTAGATGTACAATTAATTTTATTGTTTTTTTCTTTTAACAATAGAAACTGTGATAGACCTGGATTATTTTTTCAGTGATTAATATAATAAAATTTATTTTGAAAAAAACAGGTAACGCTCCTGGGTGGGCTCGAACCACCAGCCTTCCGGTTAACAGCCGAACGCGCTAACCAATTGCGCCACAAGAGCACGTTTCAATTTACTCATATAGGTCGTGTTGATCTTGTAGGAAGGTTTTCATTTTCTAAAGGGCTGCATCATTTAAACAACCTTGAATTTTTCTTCAATTATTCAAATTTATGAAAAAAAAACTATTGAACGAATAAAAATGGGTTGTAATGTTTTTTACATTCAGAAATATGACTATCATTTTATCATGAATTTGAACTTACGTGACTTTTTGTTGAACGATGACTGTTCACAAAAAAAAAAGAAAAAAGTACGCTCCTGGGTGGGCTCGAACCACCAGCCTTCCGGTTAACAGCCGAACGCGCTAACCAATTGCGCCACAAGAGCCTGCTGCTCTCATTTAAAAAAATTGAGCAACCTTGAATAGTTTTAAAAAACTAATTACGAATCGAATCGATAGTTAGAAAATAATATTTATCGCCGGTTAGTTAGATAGGACGTGAAATTTCACAACCGAATTTTTATTTTGATATTAAAGTTAGTAAAACATCAATTTAAAATGATGTCTTCTTNCAACGAACAGATACGACGGCGAGAATAGGTTTTTATACAATTCT
The DNA here is from genome assembly GCA_900239685.1 of Rotaria macrura. Classification (NCBI taxonomy): domain Eukaryota; kingdom Metazoa; phylum Rotifera; class Eurotatoria; order Philodinida; family Philodinidae; genus Rotaria; species Rotaria macrura. Next base: position 5,729 of record OENT01001864.1, on the reverse strand, counting down.
CATTCGATAGAGTATTTAGGATTCTGTGATTTTAAGAATTTCCTAAAACTTTCAACGGTTGAAATTGACACTTATTAGCCTGTTCCTACTGCCGTCGGATGTAGAATTCAATTTTGAACAACGTAAACTCTTAGGTTGTTTTTGACTCGAAAAAGAACAATATCGTACGCTTGAATAAAATACGAAGTAGACAATTTCATAATGAAAAATACTTCTCTATCGAATGAGTTTGGGATAGGGGTGGCACTTTATCTTTACTTTACCAAATAAAGTAAAGTTGAGGAACTTTACTTTCTCAGTAAAGTAAAGTTGCGTTACTTTACTTTACCGGATAAAGTAAAGTGTTGAACTTTACTTTACTTGGTAAAGTAAAGTCTTTTTTAACTTTACTCGAAAAAGTAAAGTTGAGAAAGTTTGGTTTTTTAATCTATCTTTACAAAATATTTCTGTCTAACTTTACTTTACCAAGTAAAGTAAAGTGATCCAGCTTTACTTTATCCAATAAAGTAAAGTGATTTACTTTACTTTACTCAGTAAAGTAAAGTGAAATACTTTACTTTACTTTACTTTTTCAAAGTGAAATAAAGATAAAGTGCCAGCCCTAGTTTGGGATGAATTTTTTTCTAGCTACCTTATCTTTCTTGAAAAACAAGAAAATAGCATTGGCTCCTTCTTCATGCACCTGCTGTTGAAAGGGGCGTTTTCAATATCGCGTATACTACAACAGACATAGGATTGAAAGGAAGTCAATTTTACTTGTTTGGAAAATAAATACTGCAACATCTAATTATCACGGACCGATTGAAGTCAACATAAAAAATAAAATTCATGTATATCGAATTCAAATTACGTTTTGAGTCGCTTACAAGCTAAGACAAGCAGAAAGTTTTCTAAATCAGGGAATAATGTAAATTGTTTGAACTTAAATTAATGTTTAATACTCAAAACAAACGGTTCGTTTCTTTCGCTTATTTGAATTTATAATGAAAGCATGAAGACGAAAACAACATCTGAAACGTTCGCTTAAAACATCATATAGACAGACGTTACTTGAATAGAATAGAGAAGAAAAGATGTGTTTTGTGGCTTGAATGAAGAGAAATCTATTGCAATTTTAAACGATGAATCAATTCTTTCTGCAAGTTCCCTGAGAAATGAACATGTTATATTCATAGTACAGATAAACATAAAGAAATGTCTGTAAACACCTATCGTTTGAGATAAAGAAAATTCGAGTAGCCAGAATTTCGCCAATATTAGCGAACAGTGGGATCCTCAGCAGAGATGATGTACTGAATCTTACTACGACGATGAATTACTTGAAGAAAAATAATGAAGGAAACATTATAGAAGAATATTTCACATGACGTTTTTTCTCTAACCCTATGAATTCACTTTTTTCTTCAATTTGATCGTACTTTAGTCTTCTGATAATCTATGTTTTTATGCATGTTAGTGTTTTTTATCATGCATTCGCCATCTAGCCTATCAATAGTACATCCTGAGATACGTAGAGATTTGGATGGTCGGTATAAATTTTCATCGTTGTACTCATATTCATAATTCAACAATTCAGAAGACCATCGATTTCTAGCTATGGTATTCGATATTTCAACGTTCCGCTTTTCATCAAGATGAAGGATAGGAATCGATGAAATGATAATATCGATTCATTTTTTGTTTATTACAGAAATTCAGTCTCACAATACGATCGACTTCTTCATGCATGAGTATTAAACGATTCCAATAAATATCTGAGAAAAAAATAATTGATTCAATAGCTGCATAAATATTCTTTTTTGACATCGTTCCTTTAAAAAAGAAAAATAGCTTCGATATCATATTATGCATTATCAGGATATTTTTATTTTTTTAATAATGTGCAGAATAACATGAATACTAGTAGTGCGAATTGAAAAACCTCTCGATCCTTGCAAATGTCATTGTTTTAGTATTAGTACACTAAAGTAGTGTGACGAAGAAAAACAATGAAAATGAATCATGTGCATCTGTTTTGCTTGTTGTTGTGGCTTTTCAATGTTTCATAACTGCCTCTTCTGTACGAGTTCGAATAGTTTCTAATAGTTCACTCCAATCTTTTTCACCAATTTTCTTAATTGTTAGTTTAAGTACTTCCATGGCTTTTGGAAATGTCGCTTTAAAGATTGTTACAACCTCATTTGGATCGACAATCCCTACAAAAAAAGAAACAATTGTTTCTTTTTCTTTCTAAAGACCGTATATCAACGAACCATCTTCTTTCCAACAGACATCATCAGTTACAATTCCAAATGCAGCATAAGGTATACCTAATTCTTTAGCAAGAACTGCTTCTGGTGTTTGTGTCATACCAATTGTTGTACATCCCCAACTAATAAAAACTTTATTTTCAGCATAAGTAGAAAAATGTGGTCCTTCAATAACAGCAACAGTTGATTTATCTTTGTAGACAACATCAGGTGTTTCAGCACACGATTGAATTAGTAATTGACGTAATTCACGACTATAGGGAGGATGCATACTCATATGCATAACACCTATAAAAATAAAAGTTAAGACATTCATATTTCTATTTATTGGATGAAAGTCATCTTATGTTAATGTTCATGAAATGAGAGCTATGAATATTAGTTAACCGAAATTTAGAGAGCTGTGGCGTCAATTTTTTCATTCCGAAAAATTTCAAAAAATTCCTAAATTCTACTATCAAAAAAGGCGACCTCTAACATTTTTAAATTTCTCGCGGGCATAAACAGATAGACAAAGAAGTGAATACAAATAAAAGAATGACTAACAATAACAAGTATTTGAAGAAAAAACGAACTTCACAAATTGATTTCATTAGGATTTTGAACATGTACTATGTCCAAGTAATCAAGGTATGATGATGAATAAAATTGAAGCATTTCGGATCACACCGAAATATTTCTAGATGAATCATATTGCTTTGTATAGTTGTTCTTTCGAATACTACAACTAAAAGATTGTTCGTTGTCTTTTTGATTTCTTAATATAACAATTTTTTTCCCCATATAACATAAAACTCGACTTCGACTGAGTTGGAATCGAGTTTCAGAGTTCCCCACAGGTCATTATCGAAATTCTAACAGTTTTCACTACTTGACATCGAGTTTACTGATGATGTTAAAATTAACAAAAAATTAGTTCGAAAACTTTACTTGAATTATGCATTCAAATCTATTTTTCTGCTTTCTAGTGTTTGTTTTTCAAAGTTTTCTCAGCTGTTTTACATGTTTGCAAGCTCGTATACGTCTCAAATCAACGGGAAAATTGCGTTCTTCGACTTAGCACAACTAACTTTTTCATTTTTGGCATACTTTTTCAATCAAGCAATATTTTCGAGCAGATTTCTTGTATAAAATCTTTCAAATATTTTTTAATTGTCTACATCTAAAATTGATAACCAACCTTGTAGATGACCGGGTTCTTGATCGTAGAATGTATTCGCTCGATGGTTAGTCATATCGATAAAATTATCTAAATGGCAAGAAAAACTTCTACGAAAACTTCGAGTACAAAAAGAGATCAATCCATACCAAATACGACAAGAGTACCACGCGGGAAATCTTCCGAAAGTGAACCAACCGCTGTAGTAGCCAAAATGACATCAACACCGAGTTGTTTCAACGCCCAAAGATTTGCTCGATAACTGAAACAGGTCAGATACATTGACATCAAAGTTGTTCAAAAATGTATACAAGCACAGTTCTCAGTTAAAACTGTAAGTACGAAAAACGACATTTGTTTCTACAAGAAAAACTTTTTTTCATTTCGAATATGAAACCGACTTTCACATTAAAATGTAGATTCTTCTTATGTTGTCAATTCACGATAGAAAGTAATTTCTGATCCTCATTAGAAACTTATATATTTATCTTGAAGGGCAAAGAATTTAAAAATCACGTGCACCCAAGTACTTTCTTGTGTCATATCCGTTTATCACGTATTTACTTCAGTCGTGTAGGATTGTATGAATGTTGACGCCCATGTCGAAAACATAATACACATTGAACACCATTAATTGTTCCACTAACTAAATTATCTGATGGTCGTCCGTATGGTGTATCAACAGTTTCATGTTCAACACGATTTGATAAAATATCACTACGATCGAAACCTGATCCACCGATAATGCCTACACGAATTGTTGATGACATCTATAAATGAATAAATTTCTATTTAAAAAGAATTCACAAATCCTGTTAAAAAGATGAATTCTTGTATGATTAAACGATGATATGTAACTTTGACATGGTACATTAAAAAATGAATATTTAACACACACAGACATGTAAACGATTCTTTAAAAATCGAAAAAGAATCAATATATATTTATTCTCGTTCTTTGATTGTGAAACCAATCAGCTGTGCATCGAAAACATATATATGCACGTCTACCAGTTCTCTGTTTTTTCTTTCGTGACGAAAACTTCACATTAAAAACAACCATCGATTGAATTGCATTAGTAAGATATATCATTTAATTTTATGACAGTCACACATTTCAATAATCATTCATGAAAAATGAATTGCTTAAATGCTTTTATTATCAATATTTTTCAGATCAATCATAAAACGAAAAATATTTACAAATAAAAAGAAAACAAAATTATGAATTATTATTTGAGAAATAAATTCTTGCTGTTGTTCATCATACTACAATAGAACGAATATGATTAGAATAATGTTCAATTTGAGAATGTAAAAAAAGGAAACAAACAAATTAAGAAGAATGAAAGCCCGACCAAGCAAGAACAAAAGAAAACAAAATCAATCATAGTTTCGAATTTAAATTAAAATCACTATGATTTGTTGGTGTTCCAAAGAGTTGAGAAAGCAATGGTGTTTCATTATTTGTTTTACCATTTTTACGTATTACAGTTGTTGTTGATATGCCATGCTTTCTTTGTCGTTGATAATCATTTGATAATGATGAACCTTCACCATTCATTTGTATTGACGAATCAAGACTCATGCGATTATCAGCATTGGCATTTGTCAAAGGTATAGCAAAACGAGCGTTAGCAAACGAATGATTCATGCAATCAACAAGTGATTCATAATCACTAGTCTCATGAATATTTGACATACCGGAATTATCATTATTATTATTGTTGTTGTTGTTATTATTAGTTGGTGTGTTAGTCAATGAAACTCCATCGATTGACATTGAACTCATAGAATTCGAGAGAATTTCATCATTATCATTATTAGTTTTTTTCGTTTCATTTTCATCATCAGTTGACTCCTCAGATACATCGATTTTTGGAAATTCAGTTAATTCTAAATGAAGAAGAATTTCTATTTCAAAGTCAAAACAGATGAATAAAAATGCATAGCGAATTAAGGCAACGAAAGTTGTTTTTTTTCTGCTTCTTAAAATAGTTACCTCGATTGATGGATACGTCTAGAATGGGTTTCTTCTTTTCTTCGTGACAAGAAACGAATAGATACGAATTTTTACTTACCAAGATTTGGTAATTCAATAAATTCATCGGGTTTATCGGAACCAACACCTGGTTCACGTGGTGGAAGTTTTACCAACAATTGATTATTACGTTTTAAATGAATCTAAAGATAAAAGACATCGAATATGTTGATGAGTTTGCAAATCGTTATTTTTTTGTCTTCATATGCTTACTTCTTCAGATATTCGTTCGAGATTATTTAATGCTGTTCGATACATTCGTTTCGCTTGACTTATTGCT
>OENT01001863.1:0-33030 GCA_900239685.1 Rotaria macrura | reverse complement strand
TCCAGGCATACGGTGCGTCCAAACGCGTTCCTGGGACGCATCTAAACGCGTCCCAGAAACGCGTCTGGACGCGTCAGATGTTTCATTTTGGACGCGTCTAGACGCGTCTTCTGCCACGTTTCGAACGCATCTGAAACGCGTTTTCAAACGCGTTTATACCCAATATTTTTTCACATGGGTACCAAAGACGCTTTTCTTAACGCGAGAGTTATGTGATTCTGGATCCAAAGTAAATCAGAGCCACTATCGACAGGGCCAGATTCGGCATCGCTGTAACTAGGAGACCTCAAACCGTACTCGAAAGATGTAAGAAATCATATATCGATGTGATCTTAGAAATTATGAGGGTTTCGGATCCAGAAGCCGGTATTATAAGTCCCCTCACACCCAGAAACACACCCACAGCCACACTTTGGAACAATCTTCTATACCTATAAGATAGCTATTGTATTCCCAATTCAAGTGTTCGCCGAAACTTCACACGTTCCAACAACACTCAAATAAAGGAGGGCCTTGTTTGTGAGAGGGTTACTCAGAGACAGTTTTAGTATAGAATTGAAACTACGAAGTCGATTAGCATGAAACATATATATGTTCAAATCATTCATAGCATAAATAGATCTTCAAAGTTTCAAGGGTCTTAGCTCTGTTGTTACGAAAAAAAATTGGATCAAAATTTGACAGATCGGGAGTGCATTACCTACGGACGAACTGTTTAACAGAATTCGATATCTTTTCATCGGTTTCATTTCACTGAACAATTTTAATTACTGTTTTTGGATACAATCTTATATGAGGTCGTTTCTTCTGTCAAGTGACTCATTTTCTTGATTGTCTGGTTTTTCTCAAGGGTTGAGTGTAGCTTGTATATAATTCATTCGTCGAACAAGAGCACCACCAGACAATCATTGATTTCATACTCGTAGATTGAGGGCGTTGCACATACAATGGTCTTAATGACTGTTCGTTGTAGCTTTATCACCGACAGAGCAAAGTCATAAACGAAACTATGAAAATAGACAGACTATCTCTGTGCATTTTCATAGATGTAAGGCATAATTTATACTTTGCCATCTCTTGTTTAGAATGATCTTTAAATACAATAGTTTTGGTTTATACTGTTATCATTAGTGCTTCATATGGATAAACAACGACTAAGTCTGTTACATCAATCGTTTGATTGATGAAGTATGTTCTGAAAAGAAGTGTTTTGACGGTTGTTTTGTTTTTCATTCCGTCTTTGTTTGTGATATGAATCTGTCACAATTTCTACGGCTTTGTATAAGAATCAATTTCACTTTGTTCGGTTCGTATATTTTCTGTAATAAAAAACACCAATTTTTTAAATGAAACAATGTTAGTATGGTTTGAATGATTTTTTGCCTAGGATAAAGAATCGAATTGTTGTTGTTTATGTCTAGCTTGCTTTTAACAGAATATTCTAGATAGTTTAAAGTGAAATATTTGTGTCTTTTTTTCTGGTGCATATGGATACAAACGCAAGAGTTTTAAATAATAGTATCGATTTTGATCAATCATGTAACATGTTTGATTCAAATGCACTATTTTTGCAAGGTGAACTGGAAAATGATTTAGATAATAAATCGAAAAGAAGTCACATACTTTCTCTTTTAGTATGCATTTGTTTACTGAAAAAGGAAGTGCCTATGAACATGTTGACTTTCTTACCAATGCACAAGCAATTATCGCGTTGACAAATGACAATAATGATCATGTGGACAATAATAACGTAGCTGAATTAAAGTCAACATTGTGCCAATACTTTAGCCGTATGTGAGGCGATTAGAAGTTTCAAATCAGTTTTGATCCAAAATTGGGATATGTGTATATTAGGAGAGGAAAACTTCCTCTATCGGGTGGTTTATATACTATCGAGTTCTGTTGTGCACCAATGATATTGAAAATGACGACCACACTCACTTTAGTGTATAATAAAAGGCAGCGAATGTGGCACCACCTATTGATATCATTGCAGAGCAACAGAACTTGATAATTTGCATGCCATTGGATAGAGGAAATCTTTCTCCACTCATCTGCACATATCGAGTCTTTTGGTCAAAATTTTATAATCGCCTTTGCCATACATTTCTATGTTTCTATTTTTTTCTATTTTTAAACTAATGGGTAAATCAATGGGAAAAATCTGCCGATTTCAATGGACTGCTCTTGACTCCTTTCGTTTCTCTTATCGAAGTTTGACAACATACTGCAGAATTATATACAAGTATTGATGGTTGAAATAGTGAATTAAATATAATTATGATGTCCCATCATAGTAATTAACCAACAATTAATTCACATATTTTGTCTGACTTTTCATTAGGACAGGGTATGGCAACATTTATGAATGAATCTATGAGATAAACTTGCTTATTAACATCACCAGTGGTTATATTTTGTTTTGTATTTATCTTTAAATTTGGGCAGTTCAAATGTATTCAATTCAAGTTCAAATACAAGATCACAAAAATCTTCGATTCATGTTACGACATCGCCTACAAAAAATTTCAATAGTTATCTTCCATATAATAAAGAATCATATCCATCGAAATCTATGACTGAATTTGCCAGGATCTATGATCGACAATATGCCCACTATGGTCACTTTAGTAGGGATATATTTGTACGGATGAATTATATAATTATTAAACGTTTTGAATTCAGGTGCAGAACAGATAGCTACAGAATATAAATGTGATTTTAAAAACTCTTTAATCAGTGAAAACGTACTCGAAAGCGTCCTTGATTAAAGGACTATAAGTTTAATATTATGGGTAATACAGAAATGTCAAGTAGGACAATGATTTGTTAATACTATGAACAAGACCGCATTTTCTATTTAACAGAGGAATTAATAATCGGCACGATCCATAAAAATTTTCCAAAGCAACTCCAGTATGCTTGTGTGGTGGTAGATGCAACATCCATTATTCATATATGAAAATTTTATATACAAATAATCTTCAAGCATAACGTTGATAGAATGGAATAGTTTCATGGTTCAATGACAGACACGTAAAAAGAGCGTCATAAAGTATTTTTGTAAAATAAAAGGAATTATTAATATAAGTGACCGTAAATTTAATTATCATGTCACATTAAAGGAGGAACCATGGAATGAATATATATATATAAAATAATGAAAATCGCATTGAAACCTAGAGGATACATTAGAGGGGAAACTTTCCATTGTAGAACTTGATTTTCTTGAATATAGTGACTTTTAAGCAGTTGGTAACTATTACCATCGATGGTATATATTCATACAACACAACGAAATCCTAAGGATAACAGTCCTCAGCATGAAATAGTCACCACCGAAAGCAATTCTATATCTGTCAAAGATGCAACTGATAATAGTGAAGGAAGCAGCACAAATGATGCTCATGAACAACAATGTGACTGCGTGAAAGGGCAGTTACTGGATAATCATTATTTGTACAGAGATATGATATCGGAACAGGCACTTAAATTGGCTAAGATAAGCATCGATGAAGTCATGGATTTTGTGGAAAAAACATACCAAACAAATTCATGTGCAATTCAAACAGGTTTAACATATTTTCTATTTGTATAACAATAAAACTATAACTCGCATTATCATAGATTCTTGCAAACGTTTCAATACATACATACGAAAATCAAAGCTCTTGGTAAAATTAGTCATCTATCCGATACAAACTGCTGTTGCATTATTTTGGTAGGATATTGTGATGCAGATAATATAGTGAAAGACATAGATATTATAAGTTTTTTGTGAAATTTCATTGTGTTTGTAAAAAAAGTTTTTTTAATAGCTTTGCAGTAATATTATGCAACAGTAGCTTCGTACATTGTCTCTAATTTTGAGACGGTGGGCGTGAGAATTTGGTGAAGTGAGGGTCGCTGGATGGATATTAGCGTTCTTTTCGGTATTTGCTTCATGTCGAAGCGCACTCACACCATTGACACCTCACCTCCAGTAAAGGCATCCTAATTTTCGCAAGTCAAGTATAATCATTTATGCATTCACTTGTACACACGAGTCGTATGAATTCTTTCTGACACAAAAGATTAACTTTCTCCGACGAGAAGATGTGATATGAGAGATAGTCCTCTTTTCGTTCGTTCCCAATCTTACTAACCCGTGGCCCTACAAATGACTGAAATACTGGCATTTTTACTGAATAGTCGTGGGTCTCGTGTGTGAGTTAATGGAATATGGATATGGATATATATTTGTGTATTATGTTCATCCCAGATTCGCACCCTCACCACAGCTCTCATCAACATCAACACTCATACCCACCAGGTCAATTGGATAATATAACTTTTCGCTGCTGGCATCAAAACACTAAGTAACCGGTATGAGAACAGACGAAACAATAACAATGAGAAAATCCGGGCTACAGCAAAGAAAATAAAAACCTTCTGTTCGGATTGCTTTAGCGAGAAGCATCTCGCTCACTAAGCAATAAATGATTCAAACAATAGTGAAGGCAGAGTAGCTGACACGTCATGTGTAGCCTCCTGTGTGAGAAAAAGAAATGTTTTTCTATTATTATTCTTGTTAAAATGAAGTGAGAGCCCTCGCCATGAATGTATTAAGGATGTGAGAATGCTAATAAACATGGGTTTTTCGTTGCTGATCATCAAAAAATATGCAGCTCTTTTGAGTATCAAAGCTTGGAGAGAGACACATCAGTTATTTGTGTGTGTTTTCTCTAGATAAGATAAATGGCGATAAAGAATTTCTTTATCTTTTTTATCGAATATGAAAGAGTGTTACTAGAAGTATCTTCTAATAGATAATAGGGTATAAATCATTTTTCATTCGAATAAATAAATTTTGAAATAAATGAGGAAAGTGTTATTGATAATTTCAAGTTTAATATTGACTAATTTAACAACAAGCCAAATTCCAAATCCGAATCGATATCGAGTCACTTTGACACTAAATGGCACAATTGAAGAACATTATGCATGGGATATTCCGTTAGGTAAAATGTCTCGTATGTCGTTTTCGAACAGTACCGATGAACGATTTGGTGGTAACCAATATATTTACATACGTGACGTTAATATAACTTATACGTTTAATTTTATGACTTATCCAAGTAAATGTATGGCTAATAAAGGAGGACCATTGAATGAAATGAATTATTGGCTAAATACAATTAATTCATTTGGTGGGGAAAACAAAACATATGATGAAATACGTTTTGATCGACATTGTCTTGGCGGTTGTCTAACGTGGTACACCGAATACAATGCTACAGGTACACAATTTACTGTCCACGATCGATTATACGTAAAAAAAGCAGATTCGACACCAATTAAACTTATCAGAAAGTTTTATCAAACGAACACACAAAATTTGATTTCAACTGATTTGATTGAATATGTTGATTGGAACACATATTCAATAGTCTATGAAGAATTTAACTATCCAATGGACATTCAAAAATGTTCTTATCCATAATACTTTCTGTTTTACTTTAAAAGATAAACACCATTTTCAATAAATAATTTGAATTGCAAAGATCAAGTAATACTCATCTGTGAATTTGCCTACCGTTTTCTCATACATGTGCTGTTTCTGGATTACGAGCAAATTACTTGGAAAATTTCAAAAAGTGAAACGAGAACATTCCGGCTGTGTTTTTCTATCAAGATCATCTAGACGTTTAAGTTTAAGATCCTAAGCAGAAAAAGTCTGAACTTGAAGGATCTTTATGTCGGAAGACTATGGAATAGTGACGTCGTCCGCTCTCTTTATTCAACTAAACGACACATAAATGATTCATCAAGTGTTTTGCATGAGCAATGTCCTGTAAACTTCAAAAGTATTTTTGAAGGTTATTAATGCTCTTCCTTGTACAATTGTGCAAGATTAGCTAATCTATTAACTTGTTTTATATTATCTAGTCGATGTATGCGAACATTACAACAGTAGAAATTTGTATCAATCGATGGCGAAATTCTTATGGTTTATGCAGAAATTGTTCATTCAAGAGAGAAAAAGACACATATATGTCTGTTCATGAATTTCAGTATTATTTCTCTAATATAGAAATGTACTTTTAACCCCTTGGGGGTATTCATCAAAAACTATATTAAGGAAAAATGGAAAAAAGAAAGTTTAAGTTAATATGGCATCTACTCCAATATGAAATATATGAGTATGGGAAGGGATCGTGCTGGAGTGCGTACACTTCAGAGTGTAGATCGCTGTGTTTACAACTGAATAGAATCACTAACACTCACGCCATCACATTTCCAAAGAGTTCTTAATTTTACTTTCGGGCTAAGCCACTCTAATATTTCTATGCACTCAATTCACATGTCTAGTTTTCGGGTTTGATGAAAAAGCAGGAAAGAAAAATGTTGAATGGGCAAACGTAGAAAAAGAAGTAGGAAAACGCCGAAGAGAAATATGTAGAAGAGGGATAAAAAGCAATTTTAAACGTTGAATGAAAAAAATAGAAAAATGAATACTTCGAAAACTGAAATGTGGAAGATAGAAATTTTTAAATAACTTTGAACATTAGAAAACTTTTATTTAAACATTTGATGAAAGAAAATAAAAAGAGGAAAAATCGAAGTTCATAAGTATTATTTTCTTTTCTTGTGTGACCCAAGTAGTAATGCTAAGCTACTCAATAGCTTCTTTGCGTTGATTTCATCTTTGGTGAATCGTGATCTAATCGTTTCAAATTACTTGCTTTTATTTTCACGATACTGATATACATGTAGTTTACGCATTACGCAAACAGGCAAGAGTTTGGAAACACGCGTTTAAATGCATCAAACAAGAACCGCGATTGCCACCCATTCACGCTCGTTAATAAAACGCAATAAACGCGTTTTTTGTGTAAAATGTTCACTTTTTAATTGTGAAAACGCCGAAAAGTTCATAAACTGAGCGTTTAAACGCGCTCTTATGCCAGAAGTATTCGGAACTTTAGAAACAATGCGTTCAAACGCTCAATTTCTGAACTTTTTCGCGTTTTCACAATTAAAAAGCGAAAATTTTACACAAAAAAATTCGTTTTATTGATGAGCGTAAATGGGTGGCAATAGTGATTCTCGTTCGATGCGTTTAAACGCCTGTTTCCAGATTCTTTTCTGTTTGAAAAGCACACATCGAGAGTGTTATATAGAAAAAATAAAAACGAGATTGCTGCTTTTGTGCAGAAAATAATCAACATGAGTTGGAAGGGAAGAAAAGAGACCGAGAGGGTGTAGGTGTGAATGAAGATGTACTTCTTCTCCTGTCTCAAATTTGCACCTATACCTAATCCCGGTAATATTTATTGGAAATACATTCTAAGTATATTGACAGTGGCAATTTTGCTGAAAAAAGCCTTTCCTAAGAGCAGCAGTGCAGAACCACAGTTTGAAATAGATCAAATTTACATACTAGTTGATACATTATCAGAATTCCTGCTTATCTTAATGCGCAATGTACTTTCAAGAAAATCGAAAATGAAAAGAAAATTTGTCTGAAAACTTAGTCTTTACTTCTCTTTACATGAAATCATCAGCAAAACCGTCCATGTAAATATATGATGAGTTGTAAAGAAATAAATCACATGAAAATTCTCCGACACCTCGTGAAGAATGAAAGACTTTTCATCAGCTGTTCTTTGAGTAATTATAATAATGATATGTGACTAAATGCATGATGTAATACTTAGAATCTAAAGATATTTCTTTTAGTTGTAAGATGAAATTAACCGATATTAAAAACCAATAATAATGGAATGATAAGAAAAGAAGTTCTGAATTAACTTTTTAGTTCTCGACATGATATTTAATCAATACATAAAAATAGAAATATATTATACTGTTCAATGAATTTTCAGCTACTTTTATTTGATTGTGATAGTATCTGTTTTAATACACGCATGAGCTTGGACGATGCAGATTTTGTTGGTAACTTAACAAAGATTTCTCTTTTTTCCGTCATGTTTTGCTTGATCTTCAATTCTTCAACTTGCTTGAGAATTTCCGGGCCACTGAGGAAAGATGTCTTTAGCTTGTATTAAATCAGTTTTATTTGAGGATCTCTTCTCATTCTCGATTGTTATTTTAAGAAGTTCTATTTCGTTAGTGTAAGTTGACTCCAAAAGTGTCAATCTATGAATGATGTCATCGTTTTGTGCTCCGGATGTCTTTCTGTCTGTTGCTTCTCTAATAAAATATTTAATATACTCGAGAATAGCCTCATTAAAAGGAAGAATAGAATTAACTTGAAGATATTTGCACAATTTTCTGTAAACATTTTCAATCATTGCTTGCTCATCTTGTACGCTGGTTACGTGTGTATAAATTTGATTCAAAGACAGTAACTTAGATGTTTGCGTAGTGAGTATTCGAAGGATTTGTTGAACCTCGTAAAGTGAAATCGTGTCACGGACGGTGTGAGCTGGGCGATTGGTAATGTAAGCGAACAAACAGGCACATTCTTTGACGCTATGGTCCCAACTTCTACGGTACTCTTCTTGATTAGAAGGAATACCATGTTCGTATAAGGCTAAAACTCGGAATGACTCATTATCTAAAAAAAATCCGTTTTCTTTTGAAAAATATATGTGAATATCATGTTTTTGTTTTAGCGCGTCGAGGAATGCTCTCAAAATGCTTGCTGTTGCACCTGGTGTATAAAATGTGGAACGAGCATGCTTGAAGACAAACAGCAGATTTGCCATTGCACTTTTAGGTAAATGCCGTAGAAGTTCTGAGACGCAATATCCAAGTAAAACACTTAATCTCTCTTCATTAGATCTTAAGAAAATACATATTCCATTCAAATATTCATATTGTGATATATAAGTTATAGTTTCATTCAAATTTTTAATATCTTTTACGAAACCCGCAGTATCACCTACTGATGGTGTGTCAATAAGTCTTAGACGGTGGTTGTCGATTGGAAATACAAAGCTTCGACACTTTTGAGTGCAAGAAGAACTGCACTTATTGAAATTCTCATATTCATCTGCTTTTTCCATAGTAATTGTTTTCATCTCGAATGTGCTGTAGTCTGTAAACGAAAACATGTATGGAATAAGAACTTGTATTTTATCATTCGTTGCTTGCTCAAGTGTATAATTGACTAAATAATTGGCTAATGCATTAATAAAGGTCGTTTTACCAACACCGGTCCACCCTAATAACAAGATATTAGTTTCCTGTTTGGAAGAACTTGTTTCAGCTTTTTTTGAAGTCATGTTTATCCCTACAGAGTTTATCGAATTCACTGCACTCGTTAGTTGTCTTATTGTACCTAGTGAGAAAAACAATTTTTTGATAAATACACAAAACCGACTTTTCATTAAAAAAATTATGTTAAAATTCTTTTCATTATCAAAAAGGTAATACTGTCAACACAATCACTATTCAAACATAGAAAATTTTATAAGTGTTTCCTATAAAGAGTGTCTTCGATGACAGATATTTTGTTTTTATGTTTTTTTGACTCCTGCCAAAAATGAACTAACTGTCAAATTTTCAAACGGTTTTTCAAAGTCATTCATTGTTGATTTGTACAATAAATTGATCTTTCTCTTGATTAATTCACTAATATAAATGACTTTTGAAATAATCAATATGATGCTTAATATTATACGATGCCAACTTCCTTGGATTATGTTCTTCTCTAAATTGAACCCTTCAAAAGTCATGATTTTAGTGCAGGCTTCATGATCGGTAGAAATTATCTGTAAAGCTGAATTGCTTGCTAGATTGAATAATTAATGAAGACGTATATGTGGTTGTGTTATAGCTTTTCAAACCCACACCCAAACCCACACCCACACCCCAAAATGGAACCAACCAAGTGGCTAGGTCTATTTAATGAACGAATCAGCTTTATCAACTTTCATTGTGATATTCACAATCAGCACTCGTGAATCTAGAAGCACATTTAGTTTTAGTTCGTCGAAAAACAAATTTGTTTTTCGATGATACCTGTGGGGGACCCGAGGGACAAAAATTCTGAAGGTGACTTTTCAGAAAATAAACTCGTAAAATATGATCAAATACCACCTCTGATGAAAACTAGATGTAAATGGGTCGGATTTCAGGGGGTCCGCAAAGCGGCCTTGTCGGCCCGGGTGCTTTCTAATTGTTGGTCAGCAATAAAAGATTACACATTTGTAGTAAAAAACGATTTCTTCATCATGATTTTTCCTAACAAAGATGATATTTGAAAACCCCTATGAAACTTCCACAATATCTTGTACGATAGGATTGCATAATTGTAGACTTGATTTCAATTCGTTACTCATACTGACATCCTAATCTGCAGAATGCAAATAGTTATCGTGTGAATATTCATTTTTCCAAAAAAAAGTTCGAAATTCAAAGGTATCTGGTTGTTTTTATTCGTTAATGAGTTATTTACGGATTTTCCTACAAACGGTAATTCGTTCAAATTAACTGTTAAGGATTATCATTAATTAAAGCCATTAATAAAACAAAAAAAATAAAATGGTGCACGCATACAAGTAACTCATTGACGAAGTATTCGCTCAGCAAGCGAAAGGTTCTGGGTTCGATTCCCAGCTGTGTCCATACTTTTTGGCATGGGGATTTTTCTGTCGTTCTTCCGCATGCTTACACTCTCGTGGCAAAAAGAGGAAGGCAGTCGTATGTGGTGCATTGTTATTTTTCACAGTTGCTCCTGTATTATCTTTAGGTGTATCGTGGAACACCTAGCCGGAAAATGATTCCGAGGACCGTTTTCATTGCGTTTCAGTATGTGGGTTTTGGGTAACGGCTGCACTGATAGGATTTCGCAAACGCGAAAGATACCAAGCACTGAGCACCACCCTGATCACGGAAGTTTTTATCTGTCAACGAGGCGTTCATGTTGCCAAGTTGCAGAGCTGCATATTGCCCCCTCGACATTATCTCTAATTCAGTTGGAATCCTTATTCACAGAGACGACACGTGCGGTCATTCGTGTTTGATATTCGATGGGCTACTGAAGCGTCAAACCCAAATTTCCACGGGCCTGTAACTCAACGGTAGAGTATTCGCTCAGCAAGCGAAAGGTTCTGGGTTCGATTCCCAGCTGTGTCCATACTTTTTGGCATGGGGATTTTTTTGTCCTTTTTCTGTATTCGTACATTTTGGACGAAAACAGGAGTAGGAGAATGTATATGATGCATTGGTTTTGTCATAATCAATCCTGTCTAAACGTTATGCATACCATGGTTTACCTAGCTAGAAAGCAATCGTCAGGTCCGTAGTCGTTATGTTTGAGAATTTTCGTTGTGGTGTGACGTGAGTAGTGATACTGCGGCTCCGATAAGGAAAATACGGGTAAAAAGTCTTGTCGAATTTCTAGTAATGACAGATTGTGCTTTCTCGTGTTCTTTTCTAAATCGACTCGATTATGATCAGTGTACACTTGTTAGGGTCTAGATCTCACGGTGTGTGCACATGACAGATGGGCGTCATTCTGTTTAATATGTGGGGTCTTTTTCTCAAAACAGACTAGACTCGTTTTACTGTCCTGTTGCTCGTTCAAAAACGTGGTAAGCTGAAAAAAATCACAGCATTCATGGTTCTGTATTTCATCATTGGTAGCTGTATGTACTGGGTTATTCCGGGCTGGTCTAAATGATAATAATATACTGGTGAATATTAGAGTCGAGCATGCAATCAATATATCAATTACTCATGGTTTAGCTGATTGAACTATATGATCGAGTTAACAATTTCTAGATATCAGTAGTCATCAAAAGGTGCTATTTAATAGAATTTCAGTCATAGTTGCAATTGTTAATATGAATAAAAGCTACTTTCACTGAATGATAATTACTCAGACAAAATTAAATAATTTTAAAATTTATTTCGATTGGGTAAGTGCTATTTTTTCTCGATTTCTAGAAAAAGTGCATTGAATCGATTCGCATTAAAAATATCTGATTGTTGTTAAATTAAAAAATAAATTAAAAATAGCTTTAAATTAATAGATATTATTTTTTCCGACAAAAGTCCAAGTTTACTTTTGGTTTCAATTTTCGCAATCGAAATTCAAAGATAAATTGAATTTGTTTGGTTTAATTTATCATTATTAAAATCTATGTTACTAAGAATTAAGTTTAAGATACATTAGTATTTGATACAAAACATTTCAGGTTTTATAAATTTATTTTTTGAATTTATTTTATTTAACTTAATTTATTTTCGATGATAAAGATCGATAAATGTCGTTTCAAACTAAATATTGTATTCCGTGATTTAATCTCATTCTTTTTTCGCTCCAATGTACTCAAGTATTTTCAGTATAAATAATTGCAAATTCGTTTTTATTCGTAGACTGATTTTAGTTATAGTAAAAACAAATTCTGATAAAAATTTGCATGGATGCTCAAATTCGCTTGTATAATTGTTGCTCATTTTCATGACCATCATGTGAAAGGCTTCGTTTAACCATCAGTCATAAAGAGGAAAAAACTATTTCCTATGTAACTAATAGATTTCACATATCGGACTTGAAAAGATCTAAATATCAAGGGGCGGCATATTTTGACACCTTAAATTCTAATTTATTTTCTGAATAATTGTGAGTGCTGACCCTTACTTGAAACCTATAACGGTATGATTACTATTCCAGCACCTACTTCATATACTAAATTCTCTTGATTATCCTTTAGTCATACTGAACAAGTATAAAGATACTAAAAAACATCCGTATATTAGTCGCTCTTTAGTCAAGTTCGATTGATAGTAGTCGAAATGAGAACTTCTGACAATTAAACCAAGAGAAACGGATCTTTTAAAAATTCCAGGCTATTTTAGATTAAATTAGTCAGCACTTTCTCGGAAACGCAGTAGTAATGAAAATCATACACAACAGTTCTACTTAGTCAGCATAATTATTAGAAAGTATTCCAAACTAATCGAGACTTTTCCAACTAGTTTTAATTATATGTCAGATTAACAGCCATCAGGCTGTTTCTTAGACAACCGCTATCGACGCTAGTCTTTGGCTAGCATCTGATTTGCCGTCTGAATATCCGTCAGTTACCATATACTGCCGGGTAGAATGTTTGAATCCTTGTTTCTTCAACCTTCATTTAATCGTTTCTAATATGCAGACTAGTCAGGGATCATTAAGGAGACTAAGCAGACTGGACCCGACGGGTATTGCGGAATTTTCGACTAGTCATGACGTAGTTGCCAGACATTTTGTCTGGAGGCAGCCCGTCTTGATGGGTTAGCTAGATGTTTCAGACGAGACCTGGCAAGTAGTGTTGACGCTTGAGACTAGTCATGTTGGACGTCCTTCCTATTTTTTTGTTTGTCTGGGTGATGGAACAACATACTAATTGTCATAATAATGATGAATTCTGCTGGGACACATCTGTAGGTATAGCTATTTCCACTGAGGGTGTGATGAGCGCACAAATAGCGAAAGGATTGCTTTCGGAATATTTTGACCAATCCATCAAGAATGATTCAATTTTTGGAAGATACAGCGATAAGTTGAGCTTATTTCTAAGCATTATATTTTGATGTTACATTTTGGCATGAAAGGATTGGTGGTCGTTGTTCATGAATGATAGATTTAATGCACAACATTCATACCTAAAATGAGAGTGAAAAAAAATAAATGGACAACAAATAGTAGTGAAGTGATACTACCAATATCGGAGTTTTTCATCACATTTTTCATCGAAATAATCAAAAAAATTAGCTACATTGGTTCAGTACGCCATTTAGTCATTAGTTGAGTATAATCCATGATTAAAAACGTCATCGGTGAAGTTTAATTGCAGAGCGTGAATCTCTTTATCTGTCTCACTTCATTGTTGTGTAGCTAGTAAATTTCGATGAGCACGATGCTTCTGGATCGATTGAAATCAACACATGAGAAGCTTAGCATTTCAATATATCTTTCGATGAGCTGAGTGATCTTTTAAAACAAGAGACGGTAAGCATGAAGTTACTGCTTCTCTGTTCAGACTGACGTACCTAATGCTCTATCAGTCACAATATACAGTTAGATAAATATGTTTGATCCAATTGTTGGATATTTCTTGATTGAAGAGAATTAAATAAATCTTCATAATATGAGGAACTCTCATCTTCACTGAAAGTGCAACACTTTCACCAACTTGTAATAGTGAGCTGTATTGAATTAATTAAATTTATTCTTTCGTAGTAAGTAGAACAAACAGGTCATTAATATTATTAATAAAATATAATCGTACAAATGTGGAATGTGATGTAGCAATATCTTGATGACCACTGCATCATTGAAAAAAATAAAAACTAAGAAAATTTTTGGTTGCTTCTTTCGACGTATTTTTTGAGTAATTATATTCGTTTGGTTCATGGTACTGATAAACCTAGTTGTTCTAGCAAAAGTAAGGAACGAACTTGAGATTCTATTAAACTAATTTGGATGTATTTAGAAACAATTCACTCACTGGAGATGTTAAACGAGATGCTTCACTTCCATATTCATGGCTCTGAGTATTTATGAACATTACTGTAATCGAGATTGGATCGTCATCTGGTACTGTTCCCTCAAGTTGACAATTGCATAAAGGATACTGGCGATATTTACAGCAAGTAAATGAATACTTTGTGAAATTCTTGAGGTCATTTATTCCATTTTGAAATACATCATTTTGTTAAGCAATAACTTGAACTTCACCAAGACAATGAGCTATACGTAACAGAGACCAGTTTAATGTTGGCATTTTTCCAAACGAATATCTTCAAGTGTTTTGTATAAATGTATGCACCGTGTATTGACTCGGCAATACAAATCATTCGTTGTGTATTACAAACAGAACACAAGAAAAGCTTATGAAATAAAAGCGATACTGAACACGAAATGAAGAGAAGATGTAACATCTTACTATTTTAAAAAGGCCTGGCGATCAAAACACAAAAGATTTCATGCCACTCCAGTGCGACTTCCATAATACTTTTACTTTTCTAATATAGGTTTTAACCCACGTTTTGACTCGAATCTAAATCAAATCTCAGACGGTGAGGTACAGAGTTTTGTTGATGTACTAAAAGACAATAAATTAATTAAACTAATGAGATGATCTTCTACTTGTACATCTTTACATTGCTATATATTGGTAATAGCATAAAAATTGATTCATAATCAATAATCAAATCTGAATATACGTTAGAAAGATACATGAAGACAACTCGTGTTGATTTTCATGACTTTCTTAATGCTGATGAATTCTCACATACTCACGATTTATTCAAAAAGAGCCCATAGCCTTATGTCAACAATATCATAAAATCAAATTTTTATTGTTGACAAAATGGATATGTTTCAATCGTTGATTTCTCTTAAGAAAAAGCCTCATATTGTTATTCAATGTGAGTTTGAAACAAGTAAATAAATGAAATGTCTTAATTGAAAATAAGAAATTCATGATATTTCATGTTTTTCTTGTGAATGTTATGTGAGATGGAGAATCCATTGCAACACCAATACTTCAGTGAAGGTGCGAGCGTGGTGTGTGAGGGGCTGTAAATGAAGAATAATGAATAGATGTATCCACAATTCATTTCCACTTCCATGTACACCCACTCACAAAATCACATTTATATTCGTACTCATTGTAAAAGAATAAATAGAGTCGGTTAATGGTTCACTAAATAAAATGTGACTGAGTATTAAATTCCAAGAAAATCAGTATTTTGTATCACGACTTTGATTTTTTGCCAATACTTCACATCGATTCGTGTATAAGTAATGGATGTTTACGGGGTATAGCCAAGATTTTTTTTCATCCATCTATTTGAATATGTACCATTACTTATTGACTTTGAGCTACTAAAATAGGAGATTAAATCATCCAGATATAATAAATGTTACAGATTACCTGAAAATAAAAATTGAAGCATCATATTATTTCTCTACTAGTCTTCGATACTCTCCAAAATACATACTTAGTAATTCGTGAATGTCAACGAAAAGCAGTCGAATACACGTACCAACTAACTTAAATATAAAATAAATGTATTCCATTTAGTTAATGATTATATTAATTAAATATTGACTTTATTCTTATGATTTTCATTTATTCTTTTTAATTGATGGCACCTATTTAAGTACTAAGTAGAAAAATATAAATGCTAACTAGATTATTGCTAAGTAAAATATATAGATACTCAGTAGAAAAATTAGATGCTCAGTGAATTTATTAAATGCTTAGTGGAAATAATATTTCTCGGTGACTAAAGTTTTTGCTAAGTTAAATAATTAATATCTAAGTAAAATACTTAATTACTCAGTTGATAAATGAGACCGATAAGTTCGAAAATAAATTATATGGATAAAGAAAAAATATTGCCAAGTAAAAGTGACTATGACAAGAAAACGATTGTCAGCCTGGGTGTATATCGTACATTTTCTCTCTTTCGTTTTGTTAGGACTGACTTGATGTAAACATCAACTTCTAGTATGTTCAAGTATATTTTTCTCTTTCTTCCTGTGACGATCGAATATGATCTCCACTATTGTCCGGAAAATTCTTCTTCTTCCATCGCCTGTATATATATATATATCTGACGATTGAAGTTTAGTTTAAACATATCATAATGCCAAATTTTGTACAAACACAACAGTATGAGAGTTCATCAGAGGGTGTGGGTGTGGAGATGAGTGAAAGTATAGGTATGAGTATTTTTTGTGTTAATACCAACACCCACACCCTCCAAATTTTTTGAAGGAATACATTTGTAAACATTTAATTGGTATGGCAATTAGATTAAAACATTGTGAACCACCTTCAATAGCGAAGGATGTACCTTTAGGTGATAAAAGAAAGCGAGGACGACCACGAAAAGCAACACAAGCTTTGTTAATCGATTAACTGTTCAAACTGATCTTTTTACTTAGATATTTCTATCTTTTTACTTAGCAAAAGTTATATATCTACTTATCAATTCCTAATATTTTGTCTAGAAAATGTGACTTTTTTTACTGAGAATTTAAATAAACTACTTAGCAAAAGATCTTTTCTTACTTAGATTTATATTAAACAAATTACTTAGAAAACATTGAATTTTTTACTTAGCAGTTATATATTTTTACTTAGCGCTTGAATAGATGCCTTAATTGATTAGAGTAAGTCAAAAAAATCAAGATTTTACTGCTCTAATTCCATCGTTAAGTCTTTTTTCATGATATTGATTGACACTGTTAATTTCCATGTATGAGTGGATATGATCATTAACATTTTCAAGAATCATCAATTTTGAAGCTTTTCCTTTTAAAGAAGTAGAGCCATCTTTTTTTCTTTATTTTGTAGTCGAGTATGTTGAAAATTAGATAGATCTGTATTTCGAGACAATGATTCTTATAATTAAAAACTAACGAGCGACGTTAGAATGATGCTTCTATAAATATCTCTTCAAACGTTCAACCTAAACTCGTGCTGTCCTTCGAGTAAGTATAAAATAGATGGCTGCAGAATGATTGAAGATTACTGAAGAACAGATATTAAAATTTTCTATTTTGAAAACTATTTAGAAAAAATATTTTAACTTAGTTAATAATTTTCTTGATAGGAGCGCTTTTATTGCAGTGTGAAGTTCGAATATACTTTTAGGGAATTTTTACACAGCTTAAACATAAAATAGGAAGTTTTATTTCTTTGTTATTATGTAGCTTTCAATATCTTGGTCAGAAATTTCGAGTTATTTTATAAAAATAAAATAGATGCATACATTCCACTTGAGTTTTTTTTAGCTCAAATAGTAGAATTAACAAATTTTTAGCTAAATAACTTATGTAGGATAATGGACGCAACAATATTTTTACTCTCCAAACATATGCATAATATAAATTGCTTGGGTCTTATGTGTAGTTTTCATGCGTTTAAATTTATGCCTACCTCCTTTCATATGTTATAATAGGTTCAATTTTCCCTAGAGAAATCATGTGAAATTTTCCGATTGTATTAATGCACCGATTGTTTTTCATAAATATTTTATTTTATCCAAAAGATTAATAATAATAAATATTTGAAATATTAGGTTGGCAAGAAAGTTTTGGCGTTTTTTTCCAAGGTTTTCATTTTATTTATTAACTTCAAGAATAAAACTAGCTCTCAATCATGTCTACTTCATTACTATCTATGACTTGTCGCCAACGTTCTGGATGAAAACGAATACGATGTTCGTAGAAATCCTGGGACTTTTAGCCAAAGACGTTGATGGTGTCCATTTTAAGGTCGTTCTCGTACTCGAATTTTATCTTGCGCATTTGGTTAGACAGAGAATATTTCAAGTCGTAGTTCATAGGAGTCAAGTCTGGAGAAAACGGTTGATGCGGAATCGTGCGTCATCCGAGCTTTAATAATTTTTCACGCGTCGACTGTCCATAGTGAGGTCTGACGATGTCATGCAAAAAATAAATTCTATCCTGCTTCCAATGAAGTTTCCCTTCAACTTGGTCTAATTGCTGGCAATAGAGATTAGTAGTGATGGCGCAGCCAGTTAGAAGAAACTTCTAATGAATAATCCCTCTTACTCTACACCAAACGCTCACCATAACATTCTTCGGATGAAGGTCATTATTGGGTGTTGCTACATCTGTTCGTCCAGTTACCAGTCACTGTCGCTTACGTGTGTAATTAAAGTATTACACACACTTTTCATCACCAGTAATAAGATTATGTTGTATCCAAACTCCATATTTCCACGTCTGGTCTAATTCGCTCAGATGTTTTTCCATTGCAGTATGAGAGCACCCAAGTCACTGTGCTAAATACTGTGCAGTCAATTTAGGATCTTCTTCGATAAGCTCCTTCAAAACATCTGTATCTACCTCTAGGGATCTTTCAGAAGGAGGTAAACCGCCGAGTTCGAAGTTACCATTCTTGAACTGATTGAACCAATTTTGCGCTTTATGAATGGAGAGTACATCCTTGTCCATCGTAATATAGATGCTGGTTGTAACTTCCGTTGGGTTGCAATCCGAACAGATTTCATGAAGCAGCAATACTCGGATGTCTCTACGAGATGAATTCATTTCTAAAACGAGATCAGTGTCGACATCCATCGCTTTGTTGTTGTTCGACACATATTCGTACCCCGTTCATATAACTGTCATGTTGAAGCTTTTAGAAGTTTCTCGAAAGTTTTAGAAAATTTATGAAATACGCAAAACCTCTGTTACCAATCTAATATAAGGAAAGGTTCATATTTAGAGTTCTACGGGGGCAGTCCCGAATCCCGAAAAATCCAGTTTGTCCCACGGGACGGGACAAACGGAATTCGGGACAGGTAATAGTGTGTCCCGCAGGTCTCTATTCGTATCACTTTGTAAGATAGAAATCTTATGTATTTTTCTTGGGACATGGTAGACTCATGGAATAAAAATTATGCGCCTATCTGGTTCTCGCTTATCTATCGGACTATATAAAATAATGTCAGAATTATGAATAATTTAGTCATAACATATGATAGTATTCGGTTGGTTAGCACGTGTTTGTTTTTTGTATTTATCCTTTAGATACTATTTTTGAAATTATTCCTTTTCTCAATATTCATTTATTATTTCAATTCAACGATTAATACTTCATCATATTGGCCGAATAGTGAATATTGGAGGCGTCGTTGACCGAATAGTATTATTACCTGCATTGCAATCGTATTGATTCATTCTGCCATTGTTGACACTGGTGTACGTAATTCTTGCATGGGCGCAACATCATGGTTTGTCATGGGATTTGTTTTCTGGGGATTTTTCTTTGCATGCTGGATTTCATTTTTTTGCGTCTGTGAGTAGTCTTTATTTTATTTCTCATTGAAATAATTAAGCTGACACGATCATAGAAGCAATTTTTCACATTTAGCAATATTATTGATTAGGGCTCAATATCAGAATATATTATAGTGATAGTAGTTTAGAATAAACGTTTTTAGGATTACAAGAACCAAGGTGAATCAACCCGATACCCAATCCGAATTGATGTTATTGAATTCAATCATCCTAAAAAAGTCAAGCGGATTTGGAGAGACAGATCGACAACCGAATCCGAAGGATGAACATTATTTTCTTAATTAGATCCTAAATAGAACCTGGTAGCATTCTGTTGGTGGATCAAAAGTTCACGTGAGATACTGTCGAATTCCTAAAGTAGAATCCGATAACATTCAATACTATGGATCCAAAATACGTTCCGTTTTTCGAATTCCAATGAGACTTCTTAGGTTTTATAAGAAAAAGAAGCGATTAAAATCCGATTAAATTCTGATCAGATCCAATTATCGTAATGATTCTGCTGGAAGTATCTGAAAACGAAACGATTTTATAAGAATTCTTGGATCTATGTAGTTTGTCATTTAAAATTTTTCTATCGAGTAGTTCTTTTTCCGGAGAGATTCGAAGACCGAAGGAAATAGAAAGATCCATACTCAATGAATAAATTAAATCTATTATTAATTGTATGTCATCTATCAGTTTGGATTTTTCTAATATATTGCTAAAAATAGTGTCTTTCATTGGCAAGAGGAATATTAAAATCTATAGACAGAATGAATTGAACATTTCACCAAACACGAATGAATACTGTTGTATTCTTTATTAGATATTGATTGTAGTGAATATTTTTAAAGAAAAGCATACTCTCAAGGGAATTTTTAGCGCGGAATAGATTGTTTGATCTTGGAATTCCTTCGCGAAATGGATATAACAAATTTTAGATTTATTTATTTCTCAAAATTTTATTTTCTAATTTTAAAAACGTTCATGTTTGTTAGCCCGTAGTAATCGATCATCCGTGTTCTGTGCCACATATGCGATGATAAAAAACCTTCTCGCATTTATCTTCTCAGCGGTACTCATCGATTTCGATCGCAAATTCATTGATGGTTCAAGTGTTGAAGCTATACCTGGGAACAATTTCTTATATTGCAATATGGGTTATAATACTGGCACCGATTTCAGCAGTATCCTCCTCTCGTTATCCAAAGGAGAATTAGCTGGTGCAGTTATTATACTAGTGTTATCTCTCGTTTTTGTTGGTATCTATATTTATGTCTACCTTAGAACATTGATGGATGGTAGAAGTACATCCAACATAGGTGCATCCCTCAACAATCCAGTTCAATATAACACACCACATGGAGTTGTAATCTCACAACCGAAATTTGCAGGTCATGTAAGTTACCACAACCGATGAATAACAATCTTATTATGAGAAATGCTATCGACGATTCCCGAAGCGTCATTTGTCACAGATGTGGGGCAAAAATCGACTTATCTGACCGCTATTAAAAACGTTTTTTCATACTATTTACAGCGATTGTTTTATTTAGTTGAATTCTAATATTTTTCATTAATTCAAGAAAATGGGTCCATTCCTAATAAGCTTATCATTGCATCTAACATCCATCTGTATTTCTGTGTATCTTTTCATTAATATACAAATAAATATCTACATTCTTATTTCTATTATCAGAATAAATCGAATGGTATTGGTTAAATGAGTAGTCTTTTTTTCTAGTCACTTGTACATACGATCTTTGGCCGCTCTTTCAAAACTAGATACGGATTTGGCCAGTGCTTGTGTCAGTCTCCACAATCAGAACCAGAATCTAAAAGTATCAGTCTGGTACACCTCTAATCGGAACGAAAGAACTCTGATATCGCATTTCTGAATCGTCGATACCAGGAAGCATAGCTAAGCGTATGGAAAAATTGTTTTATACATCACACCAACAGCGTTTGCAGTCTTTTTAGCATTCGGATGCCTCACAAACACGAAATTCAAAGGGGTCGGGGCTAGTAAAAGAACCCAAAAAGCCGAATTTATTGGGTCTGGACCAGGACCAAAGTAGAAACGTAAAAGATTTGTTTCGTATAGCACCATGTCCAGAGAGGGCTGGTGTGGGTGAATTAGTCAAGCAGACAACGACTAGTTTCCCACTTTGTCAAGGACCTCGTCAGGTGGTTATGAGAGTCTTATCCATAATTTTGGTTGCGATGGCGTTTGACAAAATCTGAATTAACTTCTAGTGGAACAGATCTCACTAAAAAGCCGCTCCCACAAAAAAACCAAGATGCTTTCCGATATGGTTATCGTTTGAAATCTTTTAGAAGTATCCGACACATTGGAAACCCGAAAAATTTCTAATCGTTCCAAGTCGAATACCCATTGTGGGAATGTATTAAAGTTTTCCGACATACAAAAATATTCACATAAGAATGCAGACGATTCCAAACCCCCCGCATGCTCTAGAACGTGATGCGTGTACCGATTTCCCTTAAGTTCAACATACTACCGTGCGTTTGAATATCGCTATGGTACTAATGTTGTCCTTAAATTCTTCGTTCATTGCGATAGCTGAAAATTGACAAAAGAGAATATTAGTAATCACTATATTGGAAAGTAACTTACATGGACGATTCGATGTACTTTAATCTAAACTGAAATAAGACACTCGATTGGTTTTTCTATTTGGGAATGCGACTAGCGGTATTTATCAGTTGAGATAATATCAAACAAGAAACCAAAGAAGGAGTTGTTCTTAATTATTGAAATGGAATTCACTCTTTTCATCGATGACTCGGATATCTTAAGTGAAGGGAAAGAAAAGATCAATTCTAAGAAATCATAAATAGGCCTAAAGTTGCTATTGAGCGCGTTGTTTGATTACCCTTTAATTTAGCTGTACATGAACAAAATATGATGTCGACACTAATTACATTAATTGTGCTTTCCCTCGTATTTTCAATACTCAGCATTGTTTTAAAATGTAAAGGCAAGGCAAGATTACTTCAAAAGATTGATGTACTATCTCATTTCAAGGGAAAATGATACATAGAAATAACAATATCTAATTAAGCACGTTATAGGAAGTATATAAATAGCTTTTAGTGAACCAATAATTTCTAACACAAATCGAAAGCAGCCCATATAAAAAAATGAGGATAGAAATCAAACAAAGATCGATTACAGAATGAATGAAGATTGTTCATAATCAGATACCTTTAATCGATTTCCAATTGATGGAGAATATATTGTAATCAGAAATAATAAAATGAAACCAAATTTCAACCATTTTCCCGATTACGTCCAATTATCATCGATTAAAAATTCGGGAAAAAAATTCATTTTAATTGATAAAAAATTTTGGTTACTGATGATTATACACCATTTCCAATCAATCGTTAATCGATTTTAATTTGATTTTTACCTGGTTTTTTAAATGGGTAAGTAGTTTTCTGGCTTTTATTCATCTAAAATGTTTTAAACCATACAACAAATATTAAATGAGACAAAACATGTCGCCTGTAACATCGAATCTATAGCAACGGAGTTGACTTAATTCAGAAAATTCTTTCAATACGTTGATATCGAATTCGTTTAGAGTTTTGATCACCACTCGGAGATTTATTTATATGATTTATTCAGATGTCGAAAGCTTAGTAAACGTAAAACATCTTGCAGATAATTAAAAACACTACTCGTTAAAAACATCTATTCTTATTTCTGGCACTCTACTCAAAATACAGAGGTGTCTCGTAGGATGTGGGTGTAGATTTAACAAATCCTTACGGCTATATGCACAGTTTTGATAGAAATTTCACTGATCGAAGTAAACTAACATTTGAGAAATTGTGTGAAACTTTCCAATCGTTGTAAATCATTGCTTCATGTTTAGAAGCATTTCGTTTTCTTCCACATGTGTGTCACAGAACGGTATAATTCAGAATCTCGGAAGCGAATTCAACGAAAGACATCAATAATAATCTAAACTTGCTGCCATGATTCATTTATTTTGCAAGTATGTATACTAGACAATGTGTTGCAAGAACTGTGCAACCTTTGTTTTGCATAAAGGCTGATCGAAAAGTTTTAGCAAAAGATGTTTGTTCACTTTTGACTTACTAGAAAGTATTCTCAAGGATTGAAAAGCTATGAGTGAGGTCCAGAATATTGTACTTTTTCTGGATATTGACTTATTATTTTGTGTCTGTTTTTTCTGTTCGAGAGTAGTGCAATAATCTTTGAAAGATCCAAAAAATTGGAGTGGACGGATCCTGTGGGGCAAAGTTTCTGATCAAAGTGTTTATTTCTTTTGAGTAGCTTGAAAGTATTTTAATATAAAGGAGAATTACGGATCATAACCAGAATTTCGTACACTTTCTGAATAGGTACTTCGAAATGTTGTATCTGGTTTTGTTCGAGGCTAGTGATGGAATCTTTGAAATGGTTAAACAATTTGGTTGAACTCCGAGCAAACAGCTTTTGCTAACCAATACAAATCCCTTCTGGAACATGCTAACAATTCTCTTATTCGATAATTTTATAGAAAAAACAATTCTTTATAAAATGCATTATTGAACTACGCTGTAGTGTGACGATTTTAGATAGAAGAGATAGTGCTGATGGTATTACACTTTATTTAACTTCCCCATATCACAAATCACATTGTTTACATCCACAACACGCGCTTATATACGCAACCAAGAAAGAGAGAGAGAAGGAAAAGATACAAAAAGGGAAAAGATAGACATAACAATAAGATTATGAGGATAACCGGAAAGATAATTATGGAAGATGATATATGTATACCTGTCAACAGTATAAGTAACGAGCTGATCGTATCCATGAAAGGATGAAAGAGAAGAGATATGTAGACAAGGAAAAGTCAGAGAAGAGGACGCGTAATGTAAGAGCACTCTCAACATAGAACGTCACATGTAGTTTTTATCCAAGAGCCTGTTTTACATCATAAAAGTTTTGCCAAAAAGAAGAATTTTCCAAAAATTACGATTTAGGAAAAACAGAAATTCAGAAGGCTTGTCCAAAAACATAAAACACTCAAATAGCACATTTCGTAGGATAGGTTTTGCTCTGGAATGCTGGTATAATAATAAAGGCTCCAACTTTTAGTTTCAGATCTCGATAGCGAAACGACAAAAATGTGTGGAAAAAAATTCTGTTCAGTCATATATTTTGAGTCTTTCGCAGATTATTTAAGTACTCTCAAGCACAAAATGATACGAAATTTCTAGGTCCAAATTGGGAAAGAGTGAACAATTTAGGTACTCACTAATAGCTTTCACTCACTACGAATACTTTCCAGTGAGCCAAACGTGAAAAAACATTCTAATCGATCCTTATAAGTTAAAAACAGAACATACTGATTTGTACGCTTTTCTTTTTACTAATACATCATCAAAAGAGATCTTCTATCGAACCTCTACTTTCATCTGAAAATGCTGCATAAGACATCGATAATCGTACAATGTGTTTGAATAGTCTGGCACTTGGCACTCCCCATGTAAAAAAAAATAATCAAAAACTTGATTTTTTGATTATTAAAACTAATTTTTTTACATCTTTTTTTCGCATGGGTCCATTTTTTACACTATCCTGTAACCGCAGATTTTATTTGCACTGTTGGAATCTGAACATTCAAACACAAAGCAATCAATGTCCTTGGTAAAGAACTACAATCCATGGATCTGTCATTCAGTTGCCAGGTAATTCAAGCCAACCATTAGCCACAAGCCCAAAAACCGCATCAGTCACAAACCGGATAAACTTCAAGTAATGTTGGAAATGCTTCAGTAGCAGCCACAATGAGTAATGCTCTGCATCGCGATTTGTTTTGTTAACTCGACAAGATACCATCACGGAACGTCGTTCTATAGGGAGTGAACTAATCTGAATCTAGCCATCCATAGATACAGAATTTGTGGTCTCACTTAAAATTCAACTTAAATATTTTTGAAGCATCCGATTTATCATTTGATATCTCTTCAATATTTGAGAAATCATGATCTTTCATCGAAACTTAGATCATACTCTTGCGAGGTCATTGTTTGTACCGATGGTTCGAGTTACAGAATGATAAGTTAATAATTGATTTTTTTACCCTGTCACAGAACATTTGTCGAAGCTTCAGAGCAGCGCATAAAGTTTTTAGAACTTTTATAAATGATATTAATGAGTCATACAATTTCCGTCGAATGTCATCATACTCAGTAGCTCAAAACAAGGAATAAATAAATTGTAACAAAACTTTTGACATTTTGTCTTGAAGACTACAATTATTTTCGCACTTCTGTCACAACGTGACCGAAATGACGCTGTTTCAAAAATATTTTTCTGAAATATCTTTCTGAATAGAATGCTACAATAGTTGTGGGACCATTTCCATCTTTTGTGGACAACTAGTAAAATAAGTTTATCATTGTACTGAAAACCTTAGATTTCAGAGAGGATGTTTAAAATGCAATATGTACAGCGTAGTTTTGTCTCCTCGAAAAGTTTTTAAGACTGTTCCTTCGGTTGTAGATTAAATTGATGACGCTTCTGCTAGAACTACTTATGAACATTTTAAGCTACTTGGTAAGTTGCTGCTATCTCATTGAAGGAAACCAATAATGTACCTTTGATCACTGTTGTAACTAGAGATGCACTAGTACCAGTATACTGGGTACTGGTTACACTGGTTTTCGACTTTCGAAAATAACTTTTACTCGAATGAGTCATCATCTCAGCCATCACTTCTTTTGTCTATATTCAAGTGAAAAATTGAGTTTTTCAGTATTTTGAAACAGTATATCATATTGTATATTCAACTAGCTAATAACATCAAAAAGACCGTTTCTCAATAGTTCGCATCGTTTTTGAATTAAAAAAGAAATTTCACTAATACATGTTCAATTTTGTAAGGGTATCCATAATTTAATCGAATCTTTTAACTTATATTTTCAAAAATACTGTCTTTAACTCTTTATCATTTTGGATCTATACCTAGAAGTAGGACCTGGCACATAAATATGTTAGTTTTATTAGCATTGAATGAAACCAATGAATTAGTTGCTCTCATATCTGCAGTCTTTTCTTATTTTATACTAATACTAGTGATAATGGTCATTGGTTGCAACATATATATTTATTGTTTTGTTGATTGACTCTTATTTAGTACTATCTGGTATGTTCAGTATAGTTTTCGAGCAAAATTTTGGTTTTAATTTGACTATGAATTGAATTAAGGATCGTTTTTCTCCAAAAAAGATGAGAAGTGTTGAAAAAGGGTTTTTATAATGCTATTAGTTACTTCAGCATACAGTATCGTATACTGTTTCAAAATGCTGTGAAATTCAATTTTTCATTTGATAAAAAACAAAAGAAGTGATGACTGAGAAAATGACCCATTCGAGTAAGAGTTATTTTCGAAAGTCAAAAACCAGTATAATACTGGGACTGGTGCATCCCTAGTTGTGGCGACACTAGAATGTGAAGCTTGAGTTCTGCGTAAAGAGGCGAATGTTTTTGGACTCGTTACTCTGCAAGCATGTCGTACTTCACCCAATCACATAATCAAACAATAGCACATTCACGCACACCCATCGATCTTATCTGCATTTTTTTATCAAAGTGGATCAATGACAGGAGAAAAGATTTCCTTATTGAAAAAGACGCTAATTGATATCGTTGATCAACAGAGCGAACTTGATTGTCCCATGGTTTAAGTAGCTAACAGTCACCATTGGCAATGATTTTTATTTGATAAATTCAAATCTCCAGAATGTATCTACTTTACATAAAACACACGCTTAAATAGGAGATACAGAAGATACAGAGAAGGGAGGAATGGAAGATCAATGAAGCATGACATCGATGTTGGCACATAGACTCCTCTGCTTTTTTTTCTTATGCTTTTATTTTCTTTCGGTTGATCGATACCTTTTAATTATCACTTATTCGTTGTTCCGGATGAATGCATCTTTCTCGTCGTATATCACTTATTTCATGCAGAAAAAGAATACTCATCACTTCGGAAGGATATATATTCTTCATGTGACAAAAACGTTGACGAAAAACTTAACTCTTTTCAAACACAAAATTTCATGACATTTTTTTGGTTCGAACTGGTATGAAGTGAAATCACGATGATCAATAAGAAAAAGAATTCCAAATACAGAGTGATATGCACATTTTTCATGATTATTTTACTAGATTTAACTGTGTTGAGTTTTACAGGTAGACGAGTGAAAGTCTTTTAGTAAGTATTATGATACAACTTGCAACTGTTTTATGTTCAGCCATTATTTACATAATGCGACCGCTTTCTTATCTTGTTGTCAATTTAAACAATAAGCACCAAAATATCGTGTTTACTAGGGATGACATATATTTTTCAAATGGTGTTGCCTATGATTTCTATTCAATCGGTGAGTTGAACGGTCGATCAGAACCAAGTATAAAATGGAAAACGTTTCCATTGCCCAATGAACATGTTCCAACAAATATTATTCCTTGGACGCCTCATGGTCATAAACGAAAGAAAAACATCTCGATTGACGTGCTAGCTCGTTCCGAAACTAGTACCGGCCTTGCATTTGTTGACCATGTTTACATCGCTGGTTCACCAAATTTAACTGATCGTCATGCCAATATAAGAAGAATGATGGCACAATATCAGATCACTAATTACGAATGGCGTACGAAATGGTCATCAGATAATTGTTATGCTTCGGAAAATCGGGAAGAAATATATCGGAAGGTTAATTTACAGGCCAAGTACAACTGTAAGACTAAACATTTCTTTTTTCATACATTGTTTTACGAACAGTCAAAACAAATTTTATAGTAACCAGAAAGACACAACAACGATGTGCAATTACAATGGAGCATATTGATATATGGCATGATATTGTTAAACGTAACTCTTCTCTATCGCTCATTCTTGAAGATGATGCTATATTTGTATCGCACTTTCGCGAAAAGTTTTATCGAACAGTTTCTACAGCTATTCGTACGAGTGCACTTAACCTACAAGGACTAGCAAGTTGCATAAATCACAAAATTCGATTGCCACAAAATAGTAAAGAATGGTTTAAACAAGATCCAGTCATTTTCATCGGAGGCTGTTTAAACAAACATGACAGTGCTTTTGCAAATAATCAAAACGACCCACAACCAATATTATCTACGCACAAAGAATTTCCAAGTCGATGCACTCATGCTTATTTGTTGACTGCTTGTTCAGCACGAGCTTTATTGCGTCAGATTGCTGCTCGAAAATATCCGTTTCTTCAAGCTGACTTTTTGTTACATGTTCTTATAGATACATCACCAACACTTCAGTCATTTTGGCTTGATCCTCCGATTGTCTACCAAGGAAATCACGCCACGGACCTAGATGGAATTCCATCCTTTCATCGCACAGTATACTAATTCCACTGGAAGTTGGTAAATTGTATTGATAATTAAAATTTTTCTATTTATTGTATCCAGTCATGCATAGAAATATCCGCTTCATGATATTTTTATTCTAAAAGCAATAAAATATATTTCACTTTGTGTGACTTTCAGTACAGGCATAGTCACAGTGTTCTAATAAGAATTCGAGGGGCGCGAATTCAGCAGATCACATTTTCTTGACATGAGCATTCGGCTAATTGCATATTCTAGAGCGGCTAGGCTGTATGCTTGGATGTGATAGGTGTTGGTCAAATTGAAGAGAAGACCAATCGCTACAAAACATCTTGAACGGCGCCCACACCCACATCTTTCAAAAAGAGTCGTTTTACTGTGATGTAATCGAGATTATTGGTAAGTTGTGTTAGGTCCGTAACCCGTTCTTTATTTATTCTTCCTCCTTTCCTTTATTACAAAAACAAACGAATGATCACACTTATCTTTCAATCGAAATTAAAGCAACAAAGAATGTGCTTCTCTCTCTCTTTCTCTTCCTCCACACGATTCCTCCTCCTTTATATTATAGAAGGATAAAGAGGGCCTTCTTATGTCAGAAGATGTCTCTGCTGACATAACACTTCCCCCCGCCAGAAGAGATACAAAGTATAAGATAGGATACGATATTGACAGTATTTGAACACCAAGAAAAGAGAAGAAACAGAAAACTAAAGAAGATAGCAAGAATAAAAGTTAGATGAGTCATATTGCTCATTACAAAGAATGCACGAGATGAGTATAGATGGAAAAGCTGATGATACAATCAGTAAGTACTACATAAAAAAATTGGTGAAGCGAAGTACAGGAAAAATGAAATAATAGATTGTACTCTATAGAGGTACAATAATCGCGAATTTGCAGTAACAAGAAACTGTAAAGCATAAGTCTAAGGGTGAAGAAAGGATAATAATGCTTTTGTTCATGAATCATGATACGAGTTGAGTTGCGGATGGATGTAATGATATAATTGTGTCCCGATCAGATGCATGTAAGGTTGAAGGATACAGCTTGATCGATTGAGGATGCAAATTATGGGGCATCGAAGCATAAGGTGGATTGCAGGCAGATGAATGTGAGTTAGGTGCAACTGTAGTAGACTGTTGTGACTTTAAAATTTGATGGGCTAATATCCATATCGGCCAACAATGTCTGTAAGCATAAATGAGAGCACCAAGTAATGCCAATACTATTATGATGAAATGAATAAGCATCACGTAATGTGTCCAATTGGTAGAATCAAATGTTTTTTGTTGCAACAAGATCTGTTTAATTTCATCATGATGGTCATCATATTTTGTTTCGAAACGGGCGAATAATTTTGGATCGAAGAAACCAACAGCAGGAACCGCGAAAATGAACGTAACGAGATATAAAAGAGGAATCATATCAAGTGATAGATGTTCGAAATAAAAGAGCCGAATAGTTAAGTGTGCAGTAGATGTATGTGAAGCATGGCTGGCATGAAATTGAAGAAATGTTGAAATGAAAAGATAAGGGAACATTAGTTTGAAATACGTGTGACTATGTAAAGCGAACTAATGAGTATGCCTGTAGAGAAAGCAAATAACGCAAAGTATGATTGACTAACGAGAATACACGCGTCTGATATCATTTGAATGCACTTGGAACTGTTGTAAGTTTTCATCTTCGACTATAAATGATACTGGTGAGAGAATGCGAGTGATTCGAACAGGACCAGTGTATCGAGCTTTAAGTTTGTGTCGACCGACAAAAACTTTCATCCATACAAGATCACCTGGAACGAAATTGGGATGCGAGCGATTTTTATCAAANACCCGTTCTTTATTTATTCTTCCTCCTTTCCTTTATTACCAAAACAAAACCAATGATCACACTTATCTTACAATCGAAAATTAAAGCAACAAAGAATGTGCTTCTCTCTCTCTTTCTCTTTCTCCACACGATTCCTCCTCCTTTATATTATAGAAGGATAAAGAGGGCCTTCTTATGTCAGAAGATGTCTCTGCTGACATAACACTTCCCCCCGCCAGAAGAGATACAAAGTAAAAGATAGGATACGATATTGACACAATTTGAACATCAAGAAAAGAGAAGAAACAGAAAACTAAAGAAGATAGCAAAAATAAAAAGTTAGATGAGTCATATTGCTCATTACAAAGAATGTAGGAGATGAGTTGAACTGCGGATAGATGTAATGGTATCATTGTGCCACGATCAGATTATGTAAGGCATGGTTGGCATGAAATTGAAGAAATGTTGAAATAAAAAGATAAGGCAACATTAGTTTGAAATACGTGTGACTATGTAAAGCGAGGTAATGAATATGCCTGTAGAGAAAGCAAACAACGCAAAGTATGATTGACTAACGAGAATACACGCGTCTGATATCATTTGAATGGACTTGGAACTGTTGTAAGTTTTCATCTTCGACTATAAATGATACTGGTGAGAGAATGCGAGTGATTCGAACAGGACCAGTGTATCGAGCTTTAAGTTTGTGTCGGCCGACAAAAACTTTCATCCATACAAGATCACCTGGAACGAAATTGGGATGCGAACGATTTTTATCAAAACGAATTTTTGATAGCTCTTGCTGATGTATAATGTTTTTCTTTGCTTGATTTATAGCTGCATTTCTATAATTTGTAACCTGGGTCCAATAATCATGTGGCTTGTTGAAAACGAATGTATATGCAGGTGGATTAAATGGGTGACGTGGTCGTCGTCCAAATGCGAGTTGATAAGGAGTAAATCCAGTAGAACTGTGTACACCATTATTGTATGCATAGACAATAGATGGTAAAAATGTGTCCCAATTATTTTGATCACTGTTACAATATTTGGCGATTTGTGTTACGAATGTGGAGTTCCATCTTTCAGTTTGTCCATTTGTTTGTGGATGATAAGGTGTTGAAAAAATGTGTTTACAGCCAACTAAATTTGAAATGGCTTGTAGCAGTTCGTTCTTGAAGTGTGTTCCTTGATCAGTAATAATTATGTCTGGTGAACCGTGAACTAAAATAACTTCTTCCATTAAGATGCGAGCAGTATCTTGAGCTGTATTTGTTGGTGATGCTGTGGCAAAGACGTAGCCAGACAAGCGATCGGTTATAACTAAAACATATCGGTTACCTGAAAGTGAAGGTGTGGTGGGTCCCCACCAATCCATACCTAGTATTTGAAAAACATCATTAGGTGGTTGAATAGACTGTAAAAATCCAGAAGGTTTATTCCGATCCACATTAAATTGTGAACATTTATCACATGATTTAATATAAGTTATTATGCTTTCTTTCATTCGTGGCCAATAATATGTGTTTCTTAACATGAACCATGTACGTCCCATGCCGAAATGACCACTTAAAGGGTAATCATGATAAGCGGCCATTAGTTCTGGAAGTAATTTCGAAGGTGCATAAACGAGTTTAATAGTAGTATCACCTCGGTAAACTACTTTATACAGAATACCATGTTGAATTATAAATGATTGATAACGACGGTTATTTCGAATTTGTTGAATTATTTCTTGAATACTTATATCTTGTGCTTGTTCAGAACGTATCCGGGATAAACTAAAATCATATAATTTATTAGTCGTCGATGGAGAAGAACACGTAGGTTGAGATGTTACTGATGTAGATGATGTATTTTCGGAAGATGATATTGGCTGAGCATGACGTTTTGCTTGTGCTCGTGTAGTGACAGCATTAATTTCTGCATTGATGACGGCATTGTGAGTGAAAGTGTTTTTAGAACTAGATGCTTGTTTAAGTTGTGTTCGTTGTGGTTTGGGTACTTCTTCAGACCAGTTTTC
>OENT01001862.1:0-33067 GCA_900239685.1 Rotaria macrura | reverse complement strand
TGCAGTTTTAGTGCTTTCAGTTCGTATTTCGTATCTCAGTCAAATTTCAACCTTTAGGACTAAAATGTTGGTTTTATGCTTAAAAAACTTTGTCTACAAGATGAGCCGACTCCCGACAAAATCTGAGAACATGATTGAGCAGCCTCGGTTGTCCCTCTCGTGCAGTGACTCGTATTCAGAATCTACACTCGCTCATCCATATCCTCACACTCCAAGAATTTTACTTTTTAACATAAAAAATTGAAACGTGTGTATACTTCAACCAAGCTAAAGTTGTTTTGTGAAGAAGGGACTAAATGATAAATACGTCTTACTGATTCAGATATCGTTTGATATGACCAGAGAATTCCATATGAATGCATCGACATTCTTCAAATATTACTCATGTACGGATTTGAGAAGCAATAGAAAGAAAATAAACTTTATTTATTAGTAATGGGTTTCATCATATGTGGCACAGGTTTGAGTTCCAGAAATATAGTAATACCTAGTGAGATTGGCATGATTTATTATTTATTGAGAGATAAAATTTTTGAACACTACTATGTCTTATAGCAACTAGAAAATTATCTAATGAAAATTTGTTTTGATTTATACATCGGGATATAAAAAACTCAAACGATAGAAAACAAAAAGTCTATGTTTTTTTTTGCCGTGATGATGCTTTTGTAGAACTGAGGCTCATTCGTATTACATCAGATACTAGAGGATTTGTTTTTAACATTCAAATCATGTGGTGATTAATCACTATTTTATTTGGGTATTATTCTATACGATGAATAAAGTCATTTTCTAACAGATTAATATTTAGTGAAGTCCATTATTTTATTCCTGCTTTTGTTATAACATTAATGTCATATAGAAGTGAGCCATTTATCTTGTAAAACCCAAATTTTGCGTATCAATTAAACTGAACAGCATTTGGCTTTCTCCTAGTTCGAACTATCATTAGTTCAAAAATAAATGAGTACAATTTATTTCACAGTACAGAGACGGATCGGAGGTGGTATGGATTCAAAGCAGATCCACATCCAGACACACCCAAAATACAATTCACTCAGGAAGAAACCTCTGAAAATTTATTTTTCTGATTTCAATGACTTTTTGCCTACAACTAGTAAGTAGTGTTCTCATCAAATTTCTTCAAGTATTTGATCTCTAACTGATATTTGACCAAGCTATCGATTTCGGAGAACGTTTATTCTCTAAAAAGGTCCTTTTATGCTGCAGAAGTTTTGGAAAAATCATATCTTTCGACTTTTAATTTTAATATAAAAATTCGT
Source organism: Rotaria macrura (assembly GCA_900239685.1). Taxonomy (NCBI): domain Eukaryota; kingdom Metazoa; phylum Rotifera; class Eurotatoria; order Philodinida; family Philodinidae; genus Rotaria; species Rotaria macrura. The sequence continues at coordinate 31,784 of OENT01001862.1, read as the reverse complement.
GCATCTCGAACTATTACCTAGCTTAGTTGTTATGAAATTCAGAAGTTTTGAATAAATGTCTGTTCGAGGTATAAAGTTTTCCAAAACGAAAAAGGCTACGGATATATAACTATGTGCTAATATCAGATCGACACTCTCGTTGCGTATATGCATAAAGTCAAATCAGACACTCTAAACATCTGAAAATTATACGAGAATCTATTCGATACGCATATAGGAAATAATTTTTAAAAAAGTGACATGCAACTAAAATTTAAAATTAACTCTGACATATGTATCTATGAAGCTTTATTAGATACTATTTATTTCCTTAATCCAGTATTCAAACGTGGAAAGAACTTTGAAGTTTAACATCAGCACTATTAGCAGATGTTGAAATCCATACTGTATAAGTACCAGCAGCAACAGTCCATTTTTGATTAACAACATTCCAGTATGAAATATCCTTCAGTGTTAGAACTAATGATACCTCACTTGATTCACCTCCTGCTAGGTACACTCTTTCGAAACCTCGCAATACTTTTGTTGGTTCTTCGGCTTCATCAGGATATCCAAGATATAGTTGAGGTACTTCTGAACCGTAAACTTTGCCAGTATTTGTCACAATAAATGTTACTTCATATATAGGTTCATAAAGTTTTGACGAACCAGCATTATTATAAGATCTTATTCGGCGTTGTTGATATTGTGATGAAACAGTATGTTTACCTTCAGCAACTTTTGAGATATCAAGCTGAGAAAAAGAGAAAGTTGTATATGAAAGACCATATCCAAAATAATATCGTGGAATAATATTATATTTATCAAAGTGACGATAATCTAAGAAAACACCTTCCGTATAATTAGAATTCTGAGTTGGACTAATATCTGTGCCATAATCAGAATCATGTTTACCTAATGTAAAGACAAGTTTGCCTCCTGGATTATAATCACCAAAGAGAACATCAACAATAGCTGGACCATACTCTGATCCAGGCAAACCTGACCAAATGACACCCACTACATGAGGATGCTCGATCCATGCTTCAAGATTAAGTTGTGAAACACTGTTGACAATGACTACAGTTTTAGGACATCCTAAAGCAACAGCTTTGACAAGTAAATCACCATTATCAAGAGCATGAAGATCGGTTCGATCCGATCCTTCTGAGGAAAAAGCACTAATGAAAACAAGACATTTAACATTATCGAAGCCACGATCGAAAGATGACCCGTTAATAAAATCATAATCGAGTCCGTTCGTGATATATCGGATTTGAAGATGAGAATCTCGACTTTTCAACAAAAGTGAAGTAAGGGGATCAATGGCGTATGTTGGTTCAACGTAGCCTGAACCTCCACCTTGATATAGTGCACCTGCGTGTCCTGACCAACCTCCTGCGCTATAACCGTTATTAGATTGACCAGCAGCTTCTCCAAAAACGACAAAGGAATTGTCAGTAGTTGCATTAAATGGTAAAACATTATTTGTGTTTTTGAGTAAAATAAAGCCTGCCGTACTAAATTGACGATTAATCTTGTAGTTATCACCAGTTACATCTCGATCTAAATCGAGTGTTGGATATTCTTGATCTTGTCCAAGGAGATAATAGGGTGCTAATACTCGAGTAATCATATCATTGATTCTTGCTTCTGGGATTGTTCCATTTTGAACAGCTGATACAAGTGCAGCACCCATAAATCCATCATCACCTGGCATGTCTATATCTAAACCACCTAAAACTGATTCAACGCCAGTTTTTGTTGCGCCCCAATCGGACATGACATTGCCTGGGAATTCAAGTTCTTCTTTCAACAGTTCGTTTAAAGTTTTTTTATTTTGACACGCTGGTGTACTGTTCACTTGATTGTATGAACACATAACCGAACCAACACCAGCAGCAACACTCGATGCAAATGGCCAAAGGTAGATTTCATGCATTGTTTTATCGTCAAGATTAGCTGAATAACTCTGTAAACTACTGATCTCTGGTCGACTTAACGTACCTGATGTAACATATTGACGATGAGTCTCTTGTTCATTACATATGTAGTGTTTGGCAGTTGCAACAACACCTTGATCTTGGAGACCTTGAACGTAATAAAATGCATTTTCTCCTGATAAGTATGGATCAGCACCAAATCCTTCCCAATTACGACCGTGTCGAGCATTTCGATCGATGTTTATCATTGGACCCAAAGCAAAATGGATTCCTTTACCATAAAATTCTTTCCCTATTGCGACACCACGTTTGTAAAAGAGATCTCGATCCCAGGTAGCTGCAGTTTGTATACCAGGTGGGAAAACAGTTGCGTGTAACACACCATCACCCACACCAGAGGGTGCATCTTGGAAACAGAGACCAGTAAAATTGAGACGTGATACTGGTAGAACGTTGCCAACACATGGGCCTGTAATACCAGACGTCATATTGCATTTTTCTTGTAGTGTTAATTGTGCGACAAATGATTTGGCCATAGCGATGGCTTGATCCCAGGTTCTACTTTGAACTTTAGGATACTCATTTGAGTTGCTGTTAATTGTAACCAAGAAAGTGAATAAAAGCCACACAACAATAATAAATTTGAAAAGATGATTACCAACCATTTTCAAGACAATATTTGTTCTTTTCTCTGCCTCAACTTCTATGTTTATATGCAGGGAGAAACGTGGACAGAAAAATAACGGTGCAGTCTTCTTACAAAGTGTCAGCGAATACCAAGGGCGGTTTTTTTCTTCATGACTACGCTTTGTTGCTGATAAGATGATGTACACAGTTTCCTCGCTGATTAAAGTATGCGATATAAGACATATTTAGTTTTTCTTGTGTAAAGCGCAAGCACATCTTAAATCGAAAGTATAATTCGTTTTATTAAAATGTTCTGTTGTTTTTGGTTGATAGACCAAATCGAAGACTACTATTACGTTCGTCGTAGGTGAAAGAAAAACGAGTTGTAGTGCACACAAATGAACAAATAGTCATACGGGTACAGATACAGAACGACTTGTTCCGTTCGATATCGGGGAAGAATCACGTTTGCGCCTTCAATTAGTATTTAATAGAAAAGATAACGTGGCTCTATGATGATCTGTTCGTGTTCCTTTAAATTATTCAAGGTTTCGTGTTTCAATATACTATAGAAGTCATCGCTATGAAACCACACTGCTATTCTATCAAATCTGTATAATGATAATAGCTGCATTCGTAAATTTTTGTTGGATGTATTTTATCGATTCTGTTAATGTCGTCGATCACCGGTGCACATTCAATCTTTACAATACTGCTTTACCGGGTGACTTCGATTAATTAAACTTTGACTGCTAGTACTACTGCTTACAAAAGAAACCATAGGCCGCTCAGTTAGATTGACCAAACGTGGGGTGCAATGAACGCATTTATTAGGTATTGTGTACACTCATTCAAAAACAAAAACCGATTTATTTCGAATTTTTTCCATACACCTAATAGGAGCGGGACTTTTTTAGTGCTACACCGTTTGAACATTATTATCCAACATTCGCTTTCGATATCAACTCCGATTTATCTGAAAGAAAGATAATTGTTGTGTAAAAATCAATTAATTGTCAGAGCATTATCGCGTGAATATTTTCCCTTCGACAAGACCATAGTTTGATTCTCATTGTTTATAGTCATTCGATTTGGCTATGAGTATATCATTGTGTGACTTTGTCGACACTTAACAATTACAACTACTCATATACTAGTTCACCGTGTTCCGAAGATGGATCAAAATATCCAAATCGATCCATGTGTATCTGCCACAATTCCTCAAGTAGCCGATTAAAATTGATTCGATTTTCAATTGACTTTTTGAGTCTTTTGCACATACTCAATTGAAATAACTCATTCATCCTTGTTTGTCTTGTCCCAAATTCAATGACCATAGTTTATGATTATATTAAGTATGTGGACGACAAAAATAAAACGAATACTAAAGTACTCAGTTATTGTTGCAGCCTCCATATCACTGACATTATCAGTCTTAACGTTGCCATGGAAAATATGCTTTTACCCAAATTTGATTAAGTTCATAAGGATAGAATTCAAGGGGGAAACAACTGATTTCTGATTTCTGTGATTTTTCTGATTTAAATCAATTGATTTAAATCAGGAAAGTCAGAAAAATCAAAACATACACGGAAATCCAGATAATCGGATTTGAACTGTCCCTCTCTAGATTGATATTTCGAACAAAAAGGATACCAAATTTAATCATTTCAATCGATTCCTTGATTTTTTGATTTAAAATTGATTTAAAATCAAAAAAATTAGCTGTTTCCCCTTGAAATAATTCGTTCAACTTTTTCTTCATTTTCTACTTCTTAAACGATGAAAACATACAATAAAAATGACTGATTTCTTTTCATAATTAAATACATGGCCAGTAGGGCACACATAATAATATCTTTTCGGACTTCCCCAAATGTCCCTAGTAAAGCAATTGGATGATATTTCAGTAAAATTTGCTTGGATTCGGTGCTGCCTTCAGGATACTGTTGTTTAATTCTTTTAACAAGTGCACATCCATCTGTAGTTCGATAATCAAATTCAAATTTTTCAAATAATTCGTCACATCACGGGTGAGAAAAATTATTCTATGGTTATTAGACAGAGCATTCGGTTTGAAGTACTTTATTTTATTTCAAATAGAATTTGATCATACAAGGCACGTCATACTTCACGCACAAACACTCTACTTCAAATCGAGAAAAACATTATTTACATGTATATGTATGTAGAGTCTAAGAAAAGTAATCGAGAATAACACAAAGAAATGACCTTGAGATAGTTCATATCAAAAGAAATATCGAGCAAAAGAAACAAAAACCTAACTAGGGTCACTTTCTCACAATGGTAAATCAACACATATATAATGCAATTCGAAAGTAGACAATCAATTTCATCATCACATTGTCGACTGATAGTAGTACCAGTTTCTGAAGATTTTGTTTGTTTTCGATCAAAAAACGATTTGATGTCGAATAGCAAGATGATGACGAATATTAAAAGTTGATTTACCATTGTTTTTCTATCTACTTGAGGAGGAGCAGAGAAATTAGTAGCTTTTATATAGGAATGTACGCATATACGTCGTATCGAAGTTTCAGTGGGATCAGTAATAGATACTTCATCGGGTGATATTGATGCAGTTTGTACCTTCATTTGAGGATAATATTGAAGTTGCATATTCAACGATAATGGTTCTATCAATTTTATTCTAATCTAAGTAGACAAAAACTAAATATCATGAGTTTGTGATATTAAAATTAGAAATAATGCGAACGTCTAATGGTAAAGAAGTCTATTCACTATTATCGTTCAATGTTGAAGAAATTATTCAGAAAAACGAAAATTCACTTAGGCCTGCAGTGTGATTCCATCTATCATTTCTATGAATTGAACAATGTAGCTCGATTATATAGGGAGTGGGTATTCTTATTTAATACTTATTTAGTTTAATCTAGGACACTTATCGTTTTCTATTGACCATTAGATAACATGACTTAGATAAAAACTTTCATCGTCAGCAAAACAAAAATCAAATCAAATATCTAATTATATATACTACTCATCATTGATGTACTCGTAAACAATACAACTACGAAGTTATTCGATCTGTCTATATCAACATTACTGAAATGAAACCATTAATAAGAACAACTTATAATAAATATGTGAATATTAATATTCTCAAGTCGATCTTGTACATTGATGTCAAATCTGGTCATTATTCGAAGTTGTATGAGTATTTGTTATCATCTAGATGCGTTCGTATAACTTTCAGTGTGAGTGGAGGTTGCATGATCGCTGTCTATAACTTATGAATTAATATCACTACTTCTCTTCTTTCCTTTTTCTCCCCCCCCCCCTCTCTGCTGCCTTGCTTTTTTTCTAGTTAGTTGAAGTCGTTCTTGTTGTTCTTAACAATTTTAAACATAGAATCATCTCCCCTTTCAGTTTATTTTAAAGATGGTTACTAGCATGGCGTTGTTTTTCTTTCTCTTTTCATGTTCTATTTTTCTTTTTCCTTCTTCGTTTTGCAAAAGTTTAGAATCGCCGTTGGTGTTGAATGTGAATGAATATGGCTTCCATGGACCATTAGGATAAGCAACTACCACCAGTAAATTCTAGCAGTAGTTCTAGATTGAAGAATCACTTGAAACATTTTTTGTGAATCGTGTCAACTAAGATGCAATTGAATGCGCTGGATTTCTTCACTAGAATATAGGTTATGCCTTAGTGTGTTTACTACTTAGATAAAGGCGATTTGCATTTATTAATCATAAACAACCGCACCAATTAGATTCTCTAACGGATCAAATTGATCTGATGAATAAGATATGCGAACATTAGGCATGTCTAAATCAGGAAGTGCTGATTTTATAGTGCTAAAAGTCAAAATTAATTTTTCTTGGTTCAATTTTATAGCAATCATTTGGCAATAGCAAACAAATGAAGGCTTGTTCTTTAAAAATTTTATGAAACTACCCTGTTTCAAAACATTTACAAATCATTATATAGTATTTGTGATAGAGACAAATATATTCTTTCAGTAATGTGCACATCAACATCAATAACATTCGCCATATCATTACATCGGAAACAAATAATCTACCATCAATATAATATATCGACATAAGTTAAAATTGAAGGCACTGATGATTTTACACAGTGCTACTTCAAATGCATATAAAACTGCAATTTAACAGGGGCCCCCGATCCGTATTACATGCTCGCTTTGATGATGGTAAAGCTGTAAAAGTCAAATATACTGGGCCAAAATTTTCCTTCTTCAAACTCATTTTTGAGCTTAAAATTTTTTTTCATGAAAAGGAAAACCATGCACAAGAATAGTCTGAAATCATTTTGGTACTACTTTAGTTCTTTTCATCCTGGTATTTTTCTTCTCCTGTAAATTTTTGCGCAATCCAGCAAATTGAAAATGGCACAAGCAAAATTCAAAAAATATCTCATGGAATAGGGTAGATCAAACTGTACGAAAATTACTATTCATATTTCTCTGCATTACATAAATACTTGAACAATATTTCTTTATTTAAGAACCTTAATTTAAAATACGATACTGTGGATGTACATCACACGTGGGTTAAGAGAGAATGAATCGATACTCACCAACACAAACATCAACACCCACACTCTCCAAACACAAGGGAATGTTTTAAGCATTTTCGAATATTATTGTTACTATTTCTAACGACATGCTGTGTGTTAATGAATGGCTACGCATGACGTAACGCGATAGTCTATCTTTGGTAGATGAAAGAGCATAAAAAAGGTAAGAGTATTGTCAATATCCACATGCATTCTCACACTCAGCATATGCATATGAAACAGTCTAGCTGTCAGTTTTATTTGAGAGAAAAAGTTTCACATAAATGATTGATCTCCGTAGGTATCTTGAGTTCAGTATTTAATGTCAAACAAGAATCATCAATGTTGAAATCGGATCTTTTTTTTTCTATTCAAAACATTTGTGAATTCAATGCCGTATTAATAATAATGACAAATAGACAGCCACTATGTCAATATATGCTCAGATATCAATATTTCAACAACATCATTGTGCATGAGTAAAAATGCCTGTAGTTTTAACCTGTTATCGATGAAGATGGTATCGAACTACATTGTGATGATTGTTGGATGAATCAACTGCAAATTTTACTATGATTAACGAATGCGTTTTAGAAATATGTAAAACATTCATTTGGAATACGTGAGAAAATCAAGTTCTATATAGAGTACTCATCTTTGAATGACAGTAAAACTATTCTCCAATCATTCTCAAATGTGATCATAGAAAAAAACAATTCTTTCTATATCGGTATATTAACCATCACACTCACATCTACAGATATGACACGTACTGTAGTTAACAATAGAAAAGACGTGTACACTATGTATACTTATTTGTCGAAGACGAATAGCAAGGCAGTTATCCAAATGCGAATCCAGCCCGATAAACTTTTCGAATAGTCTTCTTTTTCCTAATAGTTGATAGGAAAATTGGCATAAATTTAATTTCTATGAGGGAATATCAAATCGCCTGTTTTGTGCATAAAAAACCAGTGAAGTAAAAAGAAGAACCAGCTAATAAGTTTTAAAGACTTTAATCAGAATTTCTAGATTTATTTTGAATATTCGAAGAGTCAACATCATTACTCGTAGAATCCTAACAGCAAACATTACTTTTTGCGGAATACCTGAAAACTGTGTGGTATTTAACTATGTTTTCACTTGACCTGAGTGGGTTACTCCTATTTATATGATCATATCTAAAGTAGCTTTATGCGCAAAAAAAATACGAGATCAAACTACTCGAAAAAATATTTTGTTTTTATTTTGTGAGCCCACGTGTTCTTTTTATTCGTTTTATCGGCATGAATTTCTTTTTTTCTTGAATAAATATGCATTAGTAACGAAAGGTAATTTTGTATTTTTTATAGCTTCATGTATCATACGAACATCTATTCTCTGCATTTGAATATAAGTAGTTGACAACAACCAACAGAAATTCATTTTTCATTCATTCTATTGACCGACACCATATTGAGTGAAAAAAGATGGCAGGATACACAAAAGATGTACATGACGGCGACTTGGGCGATCGTATCCGAGACCGGTTAAATATTCGTGATTCAAAAAATTCCGACCGTGAAAAACATAGCGATGGAGGTAGTGGCGATGAGCATCACGGAGGTTCTTCTAAGGATCGAGAAGGTCATCATGGCAAACGACATCATCGTCGTGGTTCAAAAGATCGGAAACATCGGCATGGCAGTGGCTCTGGCGATCGGCATAGAAGCGGTTCTAGAGAACACAAAGGCCATCATGGCCATGGTTCAAAAGATCGGAAACATCGGCATGGCAGTGGTTCTGGTGATCGGCATAGAAGTGGTTCTAAAGAACACAAAGGTCACCACGGTAGTGGCTCGAAAGATCGTAAGCACAGACATGGTGGCAAGGGTTCGAAAGGTCATAAACATGATCACGGTTCTAAGGATCGAGAAGATGGCCATAGAAGTGGTTCCGGAGGTCGTAAAGATCACGATAAAGGTCGTAGCAGTAGCAGTAGCAGCTCCAGTAGCAGTGGTGATGATCATCATAAAAAATGATAGTCACGACGAGAAACCGATGCAAGCTAACTAATGTCTACTAACAGCGTTCTATCAATTAAAGTGTTTTTTAATATTCAAATTATAGACTTTCTCTATTGTACATTCAACTCTTATATGTCTTTCGGCTGAGCTAATCTTTCGCCGATTTTTGTGCTTATTATTCATTGTACTCATTGATTTTCATTAAATATTGCTTGCTACTCTCTCATAATCATAGCAGAAAAGAAGTCCGGAAGTTACAAAATTAAATCAAGTTAAGGTGACTTTCCCGTGATTATTTAAACGCCTATACAACTAACAATAAAGATGGCTAATCTTTAGAAAATAGCTTAGTAGATATACGTATGTGGCAGAAGCCGATTATGAATGGGGACAGCTATTAAAATGTTTTCTAACAATAGTAGGAATTCGGTCTTATACTATTTATATAGAATTTATTTTTACTTGAAAAAAATGTCATCATTATCGTTTGTTTCATGTCATGAAGAATGTAGTATAGGTTTTGCAGTTTCTAATATAAAGTAATTACAAACAAGAAAACTGAAACGATGATTACTGCACTGGAACATGTTTTTGCATGTTCTTCTCAGCTTTTAATCAATCATACAAAGACGTTTATGCTATACTCAAATCTGCAAAAGACATCGCAGCTCATTTTAAATAGTTCTTATTCAATTTTACTTGATCCATAATTAAGTATATCTCTGATATATTGTGGTAGAAGAGAAAGTGAAAATAGGTGACATTTCTTCTTCAGTTGTCCACTGCATGTCGAGTTGGCATGATGATCCGTTGATTTCTTGTGATCTGTCTATTATTGATCAATTCGAGTCTGATTTTATCTCTAGATAATATAGAATTTGGATTCTTATTTTTTAATGCGAAACCCACAACTCTATAGTTCTTGTCTGAACTCTAATACAATTCGTTGTAAAAGAAGAGCACCGCTTAACATCAAAATATTCGTAGACCTCTCAGTCTTGACTTCGCATTAGAAATTGTATAATCGTCGTATTGAAAACAAAAATAAATATTCGTCAATGTTTAGTAGATGGAAGTTTCTCAAAGAGAAAAACACGCGTTTATATGATGTCGTTTTATTCATTCATTTTTAAAGCATCATGAACAATGTTCAGGTCGATTATTTTGTCGAATTTCAGAATACTTGGTCGAGAAAACCGGTGAGACTTTTTTTTGTGAATAATTGTTTTTCACCGATTTCACATGCATTTAGTTCTGGCATATTCGGTCGAAGTATAGGTCCATTGAAATTCTTTCGTTGAGCCTAAAGAAACAGATTTGATGAATGAGCGTATTTCTGTTCAAACTTTAATACTTTAACTCACCTGTCGACCAAGTGCAAATATGCAGTGTGTTACTTGAGCGATGTTACGCTTTTCATAAAGATCGACTGTTTGAAATAAATCCAGATCGAGTAAACCATAGGCGCGAGCCGCATTCTCTATGTTATGTATGTGAACGTATCAAATACATTAATAAATTAAACTTACGAAAGAGTGATATATTTTCACGAAGTTTAAATCCTTTGCCTACGGTGACAAATTTCGGAATCGCATTCGGTTGAAGTTTGTTCATTAATCTGTTTTTAGTATTTGTAAAATAGAATTGAATAATTCATAGGAAGATAACATACTTGCATAATATGATACCATCTCTCAGAGCATCTTCATAAGAACAATTCGGAAACTTTTCATCGATGACTGATTCAATCCATGTTTGTGCTTCCTTGTCAAGTTCTGGGTCACGCTTTGCTGCTATCTAATTAGTTTGCATGCATTGCAATGTATTAGAATGATGACAGTTGCAAAGAAGAGGAAAAAAAGAATATTAACAGGCATGCGATTATCTCGCTACCTAAGTACTGAGAAACAACAACAAGGAACATTGTGATAGCATCCCGTCTTGTATACAGATAACTACACTTGTTATTTCGTCTATGAATGGAGGTTGAGAACACTCTATTTTAAGAAAAAGCTTTTCTTTTGCATAATCTCATCATGAACATTGACAAGAAACAAAGAAAAAGTATTCAAGCTACGTTGATTAAGTGACACTCCAAAAAATAGAGAGCAGCTTCAATCTTTGTTTTTGTAAACGAGCACTTGTATAAAAATTGTCAATTTTAAATGTACTTATTATCGAAAAACAAACAGACTTCAAATATCAAGATTCATATTTTCTTTCTGAACAATTGTACGAAGAACGTCATAGATATTAATTGCTTTGACTCTTCTAGTATTCGAAAAACTTTCTAATAACGAATCGATTCTGAAAAGGCATTGTTACCTTCACTAGATTACTTGCTAATGTTCCATATGCAGGTCCATAGTTGGCCATGTTCTTGACTTCAGAAAAACAAATACTACAAATAAACCGCAGAACATAAATATCGACCAGTATTCTTAGTTATCATCTATATACTATTGGAGCACAAGTATTCGTATGAAGAGAAAACTTCCGTACTGTTATTACCACTATGTGTTGATTACCATTCATTTTCTGGTTGCCAACAAAAAATAGAGATAAATTAGGATGGAAAGAAACAAACAATATCCTTTTATCTTATGAAAAACATGCGAAATAAATCGGATTATATTTGGAAACTAAACATATCGTTCGATTCTCAGATGTAAATACTAATATCAATAAAAATTTCTGATAGTTTAAGTCAAAGATGTTTTCTTTCTACTGCTTCTTAAGTTCACAATTATGTAGTTTCGAGTTATTTTACTTTAAAACTAACTGAATCATCGGTACTTGATCAATATCATTGCCCTTCTATATGTAATCAATGTATTAAATTCATTAAGAAATAGTTCATCGTTCATGCGATTTTGAATATGCTTGTAGGTTCGATGTATAATTAGAATTTGTTAAAACTACTTTATCGTTTAGAAAAAAACACGAAGCTGAGTATATTTCAAGCTGTTCCCCAATAAATATATGTACACGCAATTATGTATCTTATAAATCTGATCAAAGACTTCATCTAGTGTTTGTAAACACTAATGAAAATGGACAATCATTTTTTTTCTCTTGAGATAGTAGAATTCATAGTCATTCTCAGAACTGGAACTAGTATTAAAATTTTCAAAACTGTCCGATCCGGCTAGTAATAAATCGTTCGTAAACCAGTGGAAATCTTTGCATGAAAATCGCTACAGATAGCCAATATATGATAGAAATTGACAAACTCAGTTTCAGTTATTCGATTAATTAACTAATAGTTAGATAGAGGAAGCCCAAAAATATCATTCAGTTCATTACATAATGACTGAAGACAATTGAAAATTCTAAGGTTTTTTGTATCAAACTTCTATGACAAAGTTCGACAATGCGTACTACGTTGAAAAAATAATGTATAGAATTTCCATAGTTGCTGAAATAGAAGTAAAAACTTCAGACACTCATCATAGTGAATCTTTTTAAAGAGAATCTCAGAAAAATGATCAAAATAAAATGTTTTGAATACGTTTTTTCACGCATTCGAACAGAAAAACATGTGACATCTTCGTTTTTTTGGCAGTGGTGATCACAATATCAGTCAAGGTTTTAATTTTATTCTATTTTGATTTCTATTGAAGCTGCTAGTCATGTCACACTTATCAGAACGAACATAGAATAAGTAATACATTTTATTGTATAGGAAAAAACACGCAGCACCATCTTGAATTAAATGAAATTCAAATTTGCATTCGTTCTAGACAGTCGTTCCCATACTCTTGATGATTCAAGTAGCAAAGCAGAATCTCTCATCACTTATGTATCACACGAAAATGAAAACAGTAACTCAAATGATAATGCTGAGACAGAAAAAAGATCGATAGTGTCTTAACAATTCGAGCGAATTTACTCAAGATCAAGAGCAGTAGAAAGTTAGCCTAAAGATATCTTAATAAACAATGCCCATACATGTATTGTACACTACATTCGATATGATATTTGCTGAAATTCAGATTTAACGGTCAGTCATCGAGCACTATTTCCATGTCTTGCAAATATTTTTCTTTTCTTTTATTTGATTCATAAGTCATCCAAGGAATTTAGAGAACAAAAATGATCGTACAAAACGAACAANCAAGCTGGAAAGAGTAAAGCTCATACCACCACACAAATAGATTCCACTTGCTCTATCAACAGCTCGATCATCGACACACAAGTAGGGTAGAAATAAGACAGTGCCAACAAAAAACGACATTGCACCAAGAGCAGCAAATCCATTAGCACTTAACACAGGCACATTACTGAGTAAGTTGTTTAAATAAAACTGCTGATTATAACGATTGACACGATCAACGCAACCCAATCGATAGATTTTTGTCATTTCTGATAAAAATATCACTGATGAACCAGCAATAATCAACAATTGAGCCATTAATGAATATGTCTCAAAACCTGGAATAAATAAAATCGATCCAGCTAGGTAGAATGCCGAACCACAGGCTGATGCAAAATAGTTCAGTCCAATCTTCACTCGATCGAAACGACTCAACACTGTTCTATTTTCGCTTTGATGCGAGTCTTTACTATTGAAGTCCAAAACGTCACGATATTTACTATCGAAAATGCAGCCAATTCGAAAGTACCACCATTCTTGAAGGTCTGCTAGAAGTAAAAAGAAAGAGCCCATGGTAAACATCCAGCCACCGACTTCAGCAGCGAATTCGTATTGGTTAAAAATTCGGCTAAAATACATGCACGATGCTGGAATAAAACATAGACCACCCATCATATAGTTTATGCTATGCAAAAGAAGAGAAATCATTGAACGAGGTCGAGTATAGATTTTTTCGTGTGAAATAAAATTCGAATATTGTTGTTTCTCGTAGTCAGTGTCCATAATGACTAATGAAATAATATATCGCAATCTAAGAATGAAAGGAAATGATTTTGATGGATTATAGATTTAAAATCCTGAGTACAAAAAACAAAGGTTAATATTCAAAACTTAATTCATTTTTCAATGTCTATAAGAACTATTTTACAACATACTTTTGAAATAGTTCTACGATGGTTTTTGTCTATAGCAACAGAATTCAATGAATGCTTCGTAAGAAGTAGTCCATACTAATTTCATAGAGAGTATCGATAGCACGTCAATGAATAGTGCATGACGATATTGTCTACATTGTCTTGATCAGTATTCGTTGAAGTCAATCGAACGTAGACAATTGTCAGTTCACTAAATATTGCTTTCGAAGAGTGCTGTTGTACGTATCAAAAAAGTGAAACATTTCAACAAGCACGATTAATCTACTCTGTTTCATAATTCAATTTGAAGATGATTCAAAGGATATTTCTAGTAAAGGATAGTTGAAAGAAACTTCCAGGTATGTGCACCATTCTTAAATTGGAATATTTTATATCAAAGTAGTTTTATCTTGACATGGACCATTGTATTTCATTGATGCACATACTAGTTATCTAGTACTTATCTATTGAAATTTCGTTATTGTGCATATCATATTTCAAAATAATCGAATGGAGTAAACTTGACTACTTGTTTTTCGATTAAAATAACGACTTGATATTTTGCTCATTGTTATAACTGTTAGTTATGATATAATAGTCGCTTTTTCTCGATACAAGTTTCTGCAAATCCAATGTTGAATAATCATTATTTTCATACTTTTCACTTGGTAGAGAAAATCAAAAGCTAGAATTATTCAACTCATTTATTAATACTCAGCTACGATATCAAGAGAAAAGAAAAATAAAGGAACTATAATCCAAAAACTTTGCTTAAATATATATATATACGAAGAAGTTAATTTTCGTGGTATAGCTATTATTTGAGAACGAACGAATGAAACTTTCCAAACTCTAAATGACCAATTTTAGCTTCACTATGATGAATTCTGCATAACGATTCAATTGATGAAAATAACAATTTTTGTGTACTCAAAAAGTGAGTACACTCTAGAATCGATCAGTGTGTCCGTCCGTTAACGCGATAACTCTTTACGAATACATTCGATTGAGCTGAAATTTTGTGCACAGAATTGTCTCATCAATATCTCGGTCGAGTTCAAAGATGAAAAGGATCCGGCAAGAAATGGCTGAGTTATCGAAAAAATTGTCATTATTGAACATACAATCCCTGAGGTGGGGACAGGGATTTTTTCAAAAAAACTTTTTCTCAGAATTATCCACAACGTATATAAATTGACTCAGTTTTTAACGCTGATTCCGAATCTGATATTAGTTTTTAACCAAATCGCAGCTTTCTAAAAAAACATTGGCTTCAAAAAGGTCTCAAATGCACAAAAACTGCATTGAGAAACGAAATTCCCTAGATATGTCTGAGATGATCAGTAGTTTTGGAGTTTCCCAAAAAGGTTTACCAAGATAGTTCTTCCGTTCACACATTCTAGAATGACTGATTTGTCTTATTCACTTTTTGAAGTACACATAACTTTCGGACATAAGTCCGAAGTTTTCACATTTATTTTTGTACAATCGAATGATTATCCAACTAGACTTCTAGAAAATATGCAAGACATTGTTATTAACATCTACGTATAGAGAATACAAGTGATCTTTCTAGATAGTACAAAGATAATAATGAAACATCAGTAAATTTTACATTAATTTTTATTTTCTACATTCAATAATTAGACGTATCGGACTATGATTTCGTCATCTTCTGTGTATCATTCATTAGATATAATACGTAACGATAGAAAAAAAGAAGTATTCAGAATAATTAAAATTTCAGTCTAGGATCATCACTGATGAACTTCTGAATCATTGTATAATAAGTCTTAGATTTATTTCAGATTCCTATCTTAGAATTATGACTTTGTTACTTATCACTTGAATTCTTTTCTGATCATGTCAATCGTTGTCAAAACATTAGTTGATGACAAATACTAGCTGTCTAATAACTGACTTTTAATTTCTCACGAGATTCACTAATACAAAGCAAGTATGTTTAACAAAGCATATATAAATTATATATTCTCTATGGTTTTATTTAAAACTATCCTACTCAATAGCATTGTCATAGATATGAAGAAAATAACATGTCTCATGCCTTCAGGCTTCATGAACCCTACATCATTTGGTATAAAATCTCGTATAATTATGTAAAAACCTGGAATATATGTGATGAACATTGATGAAATCAACTAAAGAATACTTCAGTTTGCTCATGTTATTTTAATTGCTTCACTGAGTTTTTACTCGACAAGTATGAAGATGATTTTATTAAAATAATGTTTTTGTCAAGTACTGAAGCATGATAATAGTCTAAAATTTTACTTATGACTTTTAACATTTGTAATCTATTTATTTTAGACTCCATTAATGATGAATACTTTGAAAAAAATCTATGCTGAATAAATTCGACTATTAGTGTGTTTTTTTTTAAATACTTAACATTTTATTGTTTCTGATGGGTATAAATTGTATCTAAAAATATATTCCTATAGTTATCTATTCATTATGCGAATGATATTCTATTAAGTGAATTGTCAACTAAAGAAGAAATAATTTTCAGTTCATCCATTGAAATATTCTACTATAAAATTACCAATGTTGTCATTACACACAAACTTGGTCATTCAAATGACGGCATGCAATCGTGTTGCCAAGCTATATCCATCGAGGATAAAGCGTCGATGTTTGATTCTTGACAATTCTTCAGTCTTGACTATCTGTAAAAATATTTTCTTCATTAAAATCTTCTTCAATTTTATGATTTTAACTAGTTTTCATTAAAAAGACAATTTTTTTTTTACATCAACATGCCGGAATTCATGAGTTCAATATATGTATATAACACTACATAAAAATGACGACAGCAATCTCTTTTTTTTTATTATTTTTAAATAGAATCCATAAGTTTCGAACATCTACATACATGAAGAAAAATGACAACATAGATAAATAATAAAAACTGTATTAGTTTAAGTATAAGTGCTCGAACGAGGTTTTATTTCATTCTGATCATTTGCTGATGGGGTTAATGAAATTCCAGTTAATTCAGCCATTGGATGTTGATCATCTTCGGACGGATATTTTGGTAAAATACGATTGTTTTTTAGTGATGAATTATGTGTTACCGATTTTTTATTATGTTCTGCATTAGTTTTTGCTATGCTATTGGAATTCGAACGATTGTTTTGTTTTTGATCAATATAATCAGCTAAAGTTTTACGAAATAGAGCAATGATACATTCGGGTGTTGTAGCTCTTGATTGTAAACGTATATGTCGACGAAATTGATTAATAATAGATGTACAATCTTCTGGTGTGACATTTCGAATCAATTCATTCAATTCCATTTTTATAATATCTGATAAATGATATAATTCATCGTGTGTTTGTATAATATTATTCTGTGGAGTTAACCATGAATAATCAACCGATGAGCGTCGTTTTGATAATGCACCATAGGTTGTTGCAAGTAAGCCACCTGAATGTTCTAATACTTCAGAATAGCGCTTTCCTTTTGATCCTAATATCATAGAACAATTTTGACATTGCGTTTCGAGCTCATCTAACAATGTTTCAGCGATAGAACTTTCATCTGTACAAATATAACTAGCTCCGTGACTTTCCGATAAACCTGAATGACGTCGAAATAAACTAGTAAATGCCATGATTGGTAATAGATTTAAAAACGCTGAACCGTAACACTGTTCGTTTACTCTATAGCATGAAAGTAACTTCGTATAATAGATAAGAATTTCTATTTATGAGTTTTACTCGTCATACTTTTAGATGCAGCCGTACACCGATGTTAAGAAGAAAAAGATTGAAGAGTGCTGCGAATAAACATGAATGAACTAGTTATATATTTGCGCATTTATGTCTTACAATTTTTTTTTCATTGAAAGAGAAGATTCGACGTAAAAAAAAAGATGACTATGTAAAAGAAAAAGAAGGAAACAGGGAAGATGTCAAGATTTTTTTAGTGTCGACAAGAACGACGATGACGATATTAAAAAGAAAAAAAGAAGGAAAAAAAATTCTCTTATCAACGACGCAAAGCCAAACAATTTCCGCAATCATGTAGAGATTTTTTATCTATTTTTTTAGTATTTCGTCTCGTTACTACGCAATACTTCAATGATTATAAAATGAAGTAGAAATTTACTAAAAATCATGTACATCATATTATTATCATATTGTTTCCTTAGAGCAATTTATTCATATGACTTTCCATATACATGATATGTCTGACAAAGATAATCAAAACTTGATGCACCTGTCATTTACCTTTTTTCGAGATCGCTCGACTGTGCATTGTAATTATTATCTTTTCATAAAGAGAATGTATGAGTTGACTATTCATGTAGGTAGTATACATTAAGGGTGTCTTGTAAAACGGTGAGGAGGAGATCAAGAGAAATATTTTTATTTTATATCTTCAAAATTTGACTGACATTTCTGTTTTTCTCGGTAAGAAGTTACCAAAATGTGTTTCATTGGTTTAATCGAACAACTAAGAAGATTCTCACAAAGTTTTGTTGACGAAGCATCTATTGACTTCGTATATTTCAATACTAAAGTCTCTCTCTCTCGTAAAAGAGCTTGCTAGCGCAGCCCCATAGGGGATAAAACGTGGAACTCACATATCTATTGCTTCATAATGCTAATAGAAAAATACAGAAAGTGTAATATCATGAATTTTTTGCAGCGTCGTTCTCTGACAAGTGCCCTATTTTCGTTTTCATTGTTGCTATTTGCTCGTTAGTTTCCATATTTCGTTGTTCATTTTTCTCATGATAAGCATGGAAGTGAACGGTAAACAACGCTCTGATATATGACGATAATATAATGCTGGTTGCTATGTCTGTAATGGAGTCATATACAGGTTTCTATGGTCTGCAATGGCGAGGAAGGAGCATAAAAAATCTCACTCTTAAACTTCTACTCACTATTTTCTTCGAAAACATATGTGAGTTCCACAATAAAAGTTCATCCTCATTGCAAAGTCTTCCGTCAAGAAAATTTCACACTGCCTAATAGAAGGTCATACGTTTTTTTAAACCTTTTCTAAGAAATTTTTTGTATTGTTTTTAGGTACGTGACTGATAAAATTGTCCATTTTGTACTGGAGAAAAATTTTCCCCAAAACTTTGATTTTCAAGACAAGTAAAATAAAGAAGGTTGCTGGCGGAGAAGTGATGGTGTACTTTGAAAAATTCGAGATCAACGCTTCGATTTCTAGGAGGAAGTTTATCATCTTGTGGCTTTTGTGTTATAAGAGTAAATACCTCATTCAAAACAGTCAATTTAATTTGTTAATAAATGTGAAAACTTCGGACTTATGTCCGAAAGTTACGTGTACTTCAAAAAGTGAATGAGACAAATCAGTCATTCTAGAATGTGTGCACGGAAGAACTATCTTGGTAAACCTTTTTGGGAAACTCCAAAACTACTGATCATCTCAGACATTTCTATGCAATTTCGTTTCTAGATGCAGTTTTTGTGCATTTGAGACCTTTTTGAAGCCAATGTTTTGTTAGAAAGCTGCGATTTGGTTAAAAACTAATATCAGATTCGGAATCAGCGTTAAAAACGGAATCGTTTTATATACGTTGTGGATAATTCTGAGAAAAAGTTTTTTTGAAAAAATCCCTGTAACCCACCTCAGGGATTGTTTGGTCAATAATGACAGTTTTTTCGATAACTCAGCCGTTTCTTGCCGGATCCTTTTCATCTTCGAACTCGACCGAGATATTGATGAGACAATTCTGTGCACAAAATTTCAGCTCAATAGCATGTATTCGTAAAGAGTTATCGTGTTAACGGACGGACACAATGACCGATTCTAGAGTGTACTCACTTTTTGAGTACACAAAAAGGATGCAGTATGTAGTCATTGAGTAAAACGAAAGATTGAACTAAAATCGTGTCGTATCATTTTATTTAAGTTGGAGTCGATTTTTCCAACAGAACTCTTCCCCATGTCCTTCATGAATTTTTCGCAGCAGGTCTTCTAGCTTTTTTTATTCTTAATCTCATGTCACGAATGAAAACCTTGCTTGCAGTCTTGATATTATTTTTAGTATCACTGTTTAAATCTGTTAGATAATGCTATTCTAGGGTTTGGTTGAATCTGAAAAGAAAATAATAGTATCACAAATCGCTCTATTGTCTTTCATATTCATTTAATACTATCTAGAGTTTTCTTTTCAATTGTTTACAGTAAATTTTATTTGTTTCTAAAACTTAACTCGATCGCATAGACAAGTATAACTAAAAATAGATCATAAATCTCACACACTCACACATCCCAGTGCATTTTAACGCATCGACGAGCATTTGAATATGCTATAAATTCATCAAACGATTTCGATGACAAATTTTAGACAAACTAGTAAATGCACCGATGCTTGCATTTTTAGCGTTGAAATATTAACGTGTCATTTAATTTATTCTAGTTAAATTTAATTGATTACAATTTTTTGGTTGAGCTATACTTAAAACATGATGAGAATCTTTCGTTTTGAAGTTGTTCAAATAAAACCATACTGTAACCTTCGTCTGAAGAATATTCTTCCTTTTATGAAAGATCAACTAAGATAAGGTACCATAAGCGGTAACAAACATTTTTGATATAAGATGAACACGAATAATCTGCCCCACATTCCTATCATCATAGGATTATTAACAGAATATTCAAATAATATAGTCTCTAATAAATAGAATAGATACAATCTCTTTGTAATTCATCAAAGTCACTATATCGTTCTTTCTTTTTGTTCAGTTGTAGAAGAATTTATCATGTTTCTTTGATCAATATAATTTCTATCGTTACATTAAACATCACACTAATCAAATATAACTTGTAAGTTCTCAAGCATTGACTCTAGATAATTGAAATATAAGTTGCTAAATGATTTTCACATACATAACTATTGACATGAACTTCATAGAACTTACACCCTATGGCAAAATCTCATACAATATTTTTCTTCTATAGGAAAAATATGGATAACGAAAGAAGAAAAAAAAAACGAGAAGCTTTTAGTAGAAACCTATCGAATACAATAAAATTTGTTTTCTGTTGTAAACAAATATGCGCAGATGGAGCCCGATGGATATAGAATGGATAGCTTTCTCTTTATTCCGTAATACGAGATTCATCATATGTTTTTCAGATGGTCTTTTTTTTCTTTTAATAAATGTGTTTATCTTCTTATTGAAAACAATCGTTAAACTTATAAGTAGAAAAATGTTCATATAGTGTATACTAAATATTTTGATTAATCAGATATTTCAATGCTCGATTACAAATTCTGTTCTATTGATAATAGAAAGAAATATTCGGCTTTGCACTCCATTCAATGTAAGAATGTAAGGATGACGAACGTATTATATTTCAAAATTATCGATACACACAACTTGATTTAATGAAAAAATGCAAGTGAACCATTGGTTATTTTCTATGGTAATGTGAATGAAAATGAAAAATGCCGAAATGATTTCAATCGTTCATGCTCGTTGGATTAAATTGAAATTTTCGATAACTTGATTATTATGAAATGTTTACTTTATAAAAACAATAATTTTGATCGTAGGGTTATTAATGATCAATTTTAAAATTGATTCAATCTATTTTCAACAAGAATTCTAATTAATTTTCATATGAAATACAATCAAAACGTAAAGAGAATTCATATATCTTACAGTTATCGATCAATGTCCTTAAAATTTCGAACAAGAATTCTCAATCATCAATGTTTTCTTGTTCTTTACAAACATTAATCTCTATTGTTTTAATTCAAATAGAAGTAAAGTGTCCTGTCTAAATATGTATCTACTATACTTAAACTAAGAGCCATAGATGTAGGTGTTAACAGGAAATTGATCTGATCAACTGATGATAGTGAACCAAATACGATGATTGTCTTTTCGTTGATCGATGTGTCAACATTTTGATTGAGAATGGATCAACAGGAGACAAGAGAGCAAGTAGAAAATAGAAACAAGAAAAAAAATTTTTTTTTTTCTTAATTCATAATCGATAATTGATTAGCTAGCTTTTCCAATATGTAAATATTTACCTATTCTTTCGTTGTTTTTCGACTGTACACCTAGGTAAAGGTGTGAACTAATTCATTTCTCATGGCAGACTATGATCAGAATTATAAAAAAAAAAAAGGAACCGATGCTATGTTTTCTTTAAACATTTAATCATTATCAACAGAACACCAAAGAGGAAGGAGTTGTACTTCATCATCAGTTAGTTAAACATAACGACAAGAAAGTTATACTTTGATCATTACCGACAGAAGCACATATGATATAGTCAATCGGATTAGAATATTTGCGAACAAGTAACAATAGAACATTCCACTCTAATGTATTCTTTTTATGATATTTGACCATGATACATACATGTACACGTATATATATATATTTAGAGGGAGAGAGAGAGAGATGTTATCTTTCAATATTACAGAGATCAACTATCATAGATCAAAAATGGAAAGGTGTGAGTTACTCAGCATGAATATCTTGATTTTTCCTGTTAATTTATATCTTCTCAACGGTTATCATTGATTGTTGTTTCTTGACGAATAGAACAAGTGTTACTTGTCTAATGAATGAAAATCTATATCAGAAGAATAATGAATTATTCCGCATGAAATAAACTATGCTTTACAAACGAGATTTCATCATGAAGTAAAAGACAATATTTAAAGTAAAGACGTTTCTATAATAATATTTCTTTTTTCTTTCTTGATTGACAAGAGAAAGAAACTCGATACTCAGTAGGGATTGCAAAAGATGACGTAAGCATAACCGAAAGATAAACTTCTATCAATCGTTACATTCAGTAATCGATGTTTGAAGCCCTATCGATAGTTACTCTGTCTCATTCCAAGAATAACAAAACAAAACACTATGTATGCTTTCTTTTTCTCTTCGGTCTCATTCTCTCTCCCGCTCGCACTCGCATCGTTTAGATCCGATTTCGAATCATCATCACGCAATTCGTCCTTTAACACGAAAGGCACATCTCATATTTCAAGTTTGTATATACACAAAGCACTTAGAAATTAAATATTTACATATCGTGCTAAACAAAAGAAAAAACGATTAGTCATTTTCGTATTATGTTTTTTTTTTTATCTGATCCCATTGAAAAATACAAAGACAAAAAAACGAAGAATAAAAGAAAAAAAAATGTATTTTAAAGTGTATGATAATCTTTGAAAATTCCTCCCGAATCAATAATATCTGTTGTTGTCGGTTTCATATGATGATGATGATGATGATGATGATAATGATATTGTTGATTATTATAATCGAGTTGAAAACCTTTCGTTGTCGGTTCACTACCTGTTGATCCAAGATCATCTAATGAATTATCATCATTGTGTGAAGGACTCATATCAATAGTTTTCCTAGAAAAAAATAAAACAAAACCTATATTCAATTATCCAAAAATAGAATAATTGACAAACCTATCTGTTGTTTCTGATGCTCGATCACGTTGTCGTCGATTTTTAAACCAATTCGATACTTGTGTTGTTGTTAAACTAGTTGCTTCAGCTAATTCACGTTTTTCTCTCGGAGATGGATATGGATTATGTAGATACCAATCACGTAGAACATTGCGTGATTTTTCTTTAAAGCAATAACTTGTTTCTTCACCATCCCATATTGTACGTGGCAAAGGAAATTTTCGTCTTACACGATATTTACCAACAGCACCTAATGGTCTACCACGTAGTTTTTCAGCTTCATTATAATGTGCTTGTAGCCATAATTGTTGTAATTGTGGATGACTACATGGTGCGAATTGATAACGTTCAAGTATGTTGTACAGTTCACGATAATTTCCACGACGAAATGCAACAACTGCTTTAGCTTTTACAACACTTTCATGATTATGAAAATGTTCATAGGTTGGTAATGTCCATAAAAAATCACCTACAATAATAACAAAATAATAATATAACTATGCTCTGTTGTATATATATATATATATATATATATATATATTTATATATGTTTTCTTTTAAGTCTTACCGAGCCGTTGGATATCATTACTTTGTTGAAGTACTTCACAAACGCAAGCAACTTGTTCGGGTGTAAAAATACTACCTATTATATTGCTTGTTGATGGTGTATTGATGTTAGTGAAACCACCACCGATCGTTGTTGTTGGTATCGGATTGCTTTCAAGCATTAGAAAAGAACTAGAGAGAAAAAAAGAAGATTTTGTTTCTTTTTGTTAATAGTAACAGACATCAATCGATCGATTGATTGAAGAGACGATGCATGATAAAGAGAGAGAACAAATGATTAACTCTTTTCTCTACTCACCCCCCCCCCTCTTCCTATCTCTCTCTCTCTCTCTCTCTCACTCGCTTGTTCGCTCACTCTTGCACATTCGCTTGTGCTGGTTTACAATTTCAAATCAAATGCAGACAGAAAAGCAATTTTCAATAAACGAACTTGAAATAGTATAGACTAATCCTTGACTAGGGTGGGTATAAACGTATCCAATAGAATGAAGATCAAGTTTTAATCGTATTACAACGAAAACACACATACTCCACTGTTTTTTTCTCTTGTCTCGATTCGATAATATATTTGTTGTTTGACACGTCAAAAGTTTTTTTTATTCTTCTTCTAACGAGAAAATTATGAAGAATAGATGTTGAACGATAGGCGACAGAAATCTACGAGTGACAAATGTGAACCAATCCGTTTTGAGAGAGCGTGAAAAAAAAAAGAAGAAAAAGAAATTTCTTCTTCCTATTTTTTTTTCTTTTGTATATTGATAATCATTTTGCTCTATTTTTTTTCGCTCGACATGAGAAGTAAAAGAACAAGTGGGAGCATCCACTATGATTATATATGCCACTATTTCTATATATTTCTCTTTCTCCCTAGTGATTTCCTTGATATCTATGTGCACAGGCTATGCGCGAAGATAATTGACAGTAAACAGCTGCGTTCTATGTGTATACACACACACACATATATATATATATATACATATATAAAGAACAGGTTCTTGTCTATCATGATCGAGTCAGTGCCAATGTAAGGTTCATGATGGCATCATTTTCTGAGAGCATACATGTACACACGACGACATTCTCTTTTTTCACACACACACACACACAAACATATATATTTTGAAAAGAGGCATAACTTGACTGTTCTCAAATTTCAAAAAAGCAAATTTGTCTTCTTTTTTCTTCTGTTCGCGACAGCTGTTCGACAAATGGCAGAACTAGAGATGCTTGTCGTTGTCATGCACGTATTCCCATTCGATCAAGATGAGACAAACATTAAAAATCATACGATGACATGCGTGATTGGTGACAAGAATTTTTTCTTTTCTCTTCTCGTTCTCTCTCACGAAGAAAGAATTTCTTTATGACTGAATCGTATAATTCAATACATAGATCATAGAAGTGATGCCTTACTTGCTGACGAACATTAGAAGAAAAATTCATTCTAAGACTATAGATCAAGGATATGTTCACATTTTTTGTCTTACAGTGTATCTGCACAAACACAATTTTAGTGCCACGAGTCAACATTCCTTTCTGAAATTTTCATTGCAATAGAAATAATATCAGTCGTCTTTGAATTTTTTCATTTACAAGTCTTATCATTGATTTTATGACATTCCACAGTGGATATTCTTTCTATGTTAATGAAAATGAAGTTTATACACTACAATGGCAACTTGTGAACAAACTTCGCTAGCAAAATCTATCGATCTATTTAAAAACTGAAATGTTTCTGGATTTTTTTTTAATTGAAAATAGCAAATCTTATGTAAATATATGTTGACTAGACAGTAAGAAATAATCACTGTCCCTAGTATCGATTCCTGACGAAAGAAATTTCTTTCATGGTCATCATGTAAGATGTCTACAATAAGAAGAAATTATTGATTGTCTTTTTTCAAAAAGTGTATTTGTGTCTTTTAAAACATGATAAGAGAAATATTAACGAGAGCCTCTGGACTGATGACTTAAACAACATATTATGAGCTGAATATTTACATGGCATTTTGACATTCATAACTATGTTGTTTTCGGTAAACTTTCGAGAGATTTGTCCTTGGGTAATCCTGCTGATGTTTCTCATTGAGAAAGTCCTTACTCAACCGAGAGCATAATATATAGTCAATTTTTTCAACGTACATGATAATTAATTAAACATGATATCAACTGAGACTTTTATTTTAGACCTTGTAAGTTATGACTAAATATTATTTTAAATAGAAACAAAATTCAACATATTTCTGAAACAAGAAAAAATTGATATTTATGAATAATAAACTAGTGTACGTTGTTCATAGTGTAAAGAACTTGAAATCAATCTTAGTTTTAATCAGCTACCAAATTTATTGATAGACTTTTTCTATAGAACATAATGAAGGATATCACAATACGGAACAAGTCAAAAGCATGGTTGATATTAATGATTCATGCATCTGTGTCTGTCACAGTGAACAATTGAATTTAGTTAAGTTTTAAGAACGCTTAAATCGGAAACGTATTGCTACTGCATTCAGACAAGGAATCACCCATAAATTTCGTAACATTAACCGAAACCGAGATACAGTCGGTAATATAATTTTATGCATTTACAATGTTTGATAATACGGAAGAGAAGAACTCTAATCATTACAATCGAAGAAATCTTTCTTTTGTGTACGTATATTTTCGATTCAAATTGTGCAACGGAATCCAATCTTGATTACTATTTAATGAAAACATCATATGCTACATATGACAAGAACGATTGGGCGTCACATGCTATCAATTACATTGTTTAGACAACAAAGTCAACGTTTCATTACATTGATGCTCGCAATTATATATCATGCTTTGACGCCTTACTTGTAAGAAAGAACTACACATGGTACATCGAAATCTTGTTTTAAAAAGAAATATGTTCACATTTCCAAGGATTCAACATTGTTTCTCTATAGAAAAGAATCAATTTTGCGTTGATTGAGGATGTGAGTTTACATTTGTATTCGTATGAACATCCTCAGTTCATCTGTTTCGAAATCTTCCGTATTTACATTACATGTTTAGATCATAAAAGGGCAAGCGTACGTTTTCTCTATCCAGATCTACTATCGTTGTTATTTTATTTTATTTTGTTGAACAGAAAACTAACCATGTGGTACAAAATAGGAAATAAGTCATCAGAACTATTCATCCTAAAATTAGTCTGATTCTCAAAAAAGAAAAGAGGAAAATAATTATTTATGTCGTTTAAGTTGTACTTGTTGCATCGGTAGAATTTTGTCGGATATCTGAAATATTCATAAGAAACAAACATTTACTAAACATGAGAAATTATCATGATTCTATTCAAACTTACAATGATTTGACAACCAGTATATTTAACAATATCTTCGGTTGTGTAACCTTCAGCAATTTCAGTTAAGATCAAACCTTTTTCTGGATCAACTTCAAACACACATTTTTCTGTTATAATCATATCTACTACTGATTTGCCTGTTAATGGTAGTGTACATGATTCAAGAATTTTCGATGAACCATCCTACATATAGAAATACACGATATATATTCGAAAATAGATCTTTACTTTATTATGTGTCTGTTACTTTGGCGTTATGTTCCATGGTAACAACGACTTTAGTTCGACCGCTACCAACTAAATCCATAGCACCACCCATGCCTTTAATTAATTTGCCTGGAATCATCCAATTAGCTAAATCACCGTAACGTGATACTTGCATAGCACCGAGCATTGTTAAATCAATATGACCTCCACGAATCATAGCGAATGATTCATCACTCGAGAAAAATGCAGCACCAGGAAGAACAGTTACGGTTTCTTTACCAGCATTAATTAAATCAGGATCTTCTTCACCTTCATACGGAAATGGACCCTAGACGAAAAGAATCTTATGAAATAAAATTTTATTTTTTTGGGAATCATTTTTACTAATATTTTCTAGAATTCTTTTAAAAAAAAAAAGAAAGTCTCATTTCCACTCGAGTATAGAACTTAGATCATACATTATTTGCGTAGAAGTATGAAACATCATTGGTTTAGATTCACCAACAAAACTAATAGGTGGTTCTTTGATACTAAAGTTATCACGTAATGAAAACTATTTAGAAAAATTCTCTCATGCTTAGTCTGTTTTCTACATACGAAATTTTCTTGATTTTAATCATCTTATTCATACACACTATGCAGGACTGATGTTATTGTTATACAATAAACAAAAGTGATTATATCAGAAATGTTGCCTTCAAACAAATGAACAATTTTCTTCTTACATATCTCAGGAGATCTATGTTCAAATGATTGTTAACCTGTGATTAATTCTAGGTTTATTTTACTAAACTGATTGTCTATGAATTACTAGTGTCAAGATTGAGAGTTCGATGTTGTGATAAATCTGATATGATTCTACGGAAAAGTTTGCAACTAGATTTAACGTTCTCGTACTTGCCCACAGCTAGCGCGACAGTTCGTTGATCAAGTTTTTCAAAAACTTATTTTCGTCGTAGGCACTCAGATAGGTTTTTGCGCGAATTGCAAATTGGATTCTGTTCGATGAAGACTTTGATACTCTATAAAACGACTAATTTACGTTTGGCTCTCATTCCTAGGAAGTTTTTGTCAAATTACTAACATACTTGACAGTTAATGAACTCTCATTTCGATGCGACAACTTGATGTTCTTTTTCATTGTCATAGTGTTCCGTACAGGTTTTGCAATTTTTTTGTCTGAGAAAAAATAATTTAGAAAGCATAATTGTTGTTACTGCTTGAAAGTTCATTGGATGCATTGGAAAACTGGTACCATGTTGCGTTCCATTTTTGAGATAGTACTTTCTCAATCTTTTTAAAGCTATCTCAGAAAACACAGGTCTTCTTTTGTCACAACGTTACGCTTTGATGAAAACCTTTCGATCATTCCTGTAGCATGAATAGGGTATGATAAGCTGAGTTGAATGGTATTTGAAAGAGTTTCTTAGCTTCTGAGACAATTTTTAGAAAGATTGCGTCATCAACGTAACGCTTGCAGTAGCCGTATTATTATAGGTTTGACACAAATGCGAAAATTAAAATCTGCAAGAACAAGTTGTTCTCTATCAAACTGAAATTTTACAAACATTTTTAAAGCATCGAAAAAAATGTAAACCTTCAGTAAAGATAAGTGAAATATGTGTACTATTCTCATTTGAACTTAGAGAATCTTGAAACTAAGTCAACTTCTCATATCGTGGAATACTTTTGACTTTTTGTTTTTGTTAAATAAACTTACCAATCCTAAAATTCCATTTTCACTTTGTAGATTGACGGTTAAACCATCTGGAACATAGTTTGCAGCTAACATTGGTATTCCTACATAATGTCGATAATATTAGTCATTCATGTATGTTCTTTTCTTTTTAAATCTGTACCAATGCCTAAATTAGCATACATTCCATCGGTGAATTCTAAAGCTGCTCGACGAATAATACGTTCTCTAGCAGAATCATCTTTTTTCTTTTTCGAATCAACATTAGCCGATATGCTAGCTTTTGGATCACGTTTACGAACAGTTCTACGCTAAATGAAAAAAGAAAAGAAAAGAAAACATAACATCAATTTATTCCGTTTATGTCTTGTACCTCAATACGTTTTTCATATTTATCACCTTTGATAATACGATGTACGTAAATATTTGGTATGTGAATTTCATCTGGTTTCAACTCTCCAACTTCGACGATTTCTTCAACTTCAGCTATTGTACAACGTGCTGCTTTACACATTGCTGAATTGAAATTTTGAGCAGCTTTTCTAAAATAATCTTTTGCTTTGTAAAACAACAATCTAATCTATATTAGTTTTTTCATCTAACTGAAATATTAGATTTCCTAAACGATCTGCTTTCCATGCTTTCACGAGTGCAAAATCACCAACGATGGCATCTTCTAGGACATAGTGTCGACCATCATAAACACGAGTCTATACATGAAGAAAAATGAAGTATTGATGTAAGCGAGAACAATTTTATTTTTATCGTTTACTTCTTTCACTGGACTTTCAATAATGGGCCGTTTAGTTGTTTTATCATATTTTATCGGTGCACCACCTTGTTGAATTAATGTACCGTAGCCAGTCGGTGTGTAAAAAGCTGGAATACCGGCACCACCAGCTCGGATTCTTTCTGCTAAAGTTCCCTAATATAATTTGATGAGATTTAACATCTTTTGAAAAAGAATATTCATTTGAAACAATACTTGTGGCGTAAGTTCAACTTCGAGTTCACCATCTGTGAAAGAAAGAGAAAAAACGTCGATAAGAAATTGTTTAAATAATAACATACTTAAATATTGTCGTTCGAATTCAGCATTTTCACCGACATACGAAGAGATCATACGTTTAATCTATACGATATTTAGACAAGAGATCTTTTCAAAGAAGATGTTACATTCAAAAATAAATGCGGAAACTTCGGACTTATGTCCGAGAGTTATGTGTACTTCAAAAAGTGAATGAGACAAATCAGTCATCCTAGAATGTGTGCACGGATGAAGTATCTTGGATAAACCTTTTTGGGAAACTCCAAAACTACTGATCATCTCAGACATATCTAGGCAATTTTGTTTCTAGATGCAGTTTTTGTGCATTTGAGACCTTTTTGCAGCCAATGTTTTGTTAGACAGCTGCGAGTTGGTTCAAAACTAATATCAGATTCGGAATCAGCGTTAAAAACTGAGTCAATTTATATACGTTGTGGATAATTCTGAGAAAAAAGTTTTTTTTGAAAAAATCCTCGTACCCCACCTCAGGGATTGCTTGGTGAAAAATGACAATTTTTTCGATAACTCAACCATTTCTTGCCGGATCCTTCTCATCTTCGACCTCGACCGAGATATTGATGAGAAAATTCTGTGCACAAAATTTCAACTCAATCGAATGTAATTGTGAAGAGTTATCGAATAAACGGACGGACGGACGGACGGACACACTGACCGATTTTAGTAGTGTACTCACTTTTTGAGTACACAAAAAAGTCAAAATATCTAATATATCATGTTTACATGACTCTGTTAGTTCTATTGTGTAATCTTCTTCTGTTATTTTTCATATATGTTTATCTGACGGGAAAGTATGATATTGATTTAATTAATCTATCTCTAGCAAGATACAAAATTTGCGATGTGGGAAACCACAGAAATGATTAGCTTTGTTCATTTCAATTGGTTCACATATCATGCATGATTATTCGAGAGAGAACGAAAAAGACATTTTATGAATAATTTCGACTGATGCCAATGATGAATAACTAATTCTACTTTATTTTTATAGTCGTCTATCTGTGAATCGATTCTCGTTCATGTAAACTTATAATTGATGGACTCATTCTATCAGAAGTGTCGCATCGATTAGATTTTTGAGGTTGATCAGTAAACAAGAAAATAGAAAATTCGCTTTTACTCTGCTGGGAAAAGAAACGAAAATTTTCAGAATTCAGAGCAGGATTGGAGGTGTGACTCGCTTCAACGCTACTTCCAATTGTCCTACCTAGAGTCCTGCGGGACAGTCCCGAATCCCGAAAAATCCCGCTTATCCTGTCCCGCGGGACAAACGGGACTGTCCCGATAATATTTCGGGACGGGACAAACGGGAACGGGACTAA